>JAMKCH010019172.1:0-82991 GCA_023653785.1 Ophioderma brevispina | reverse complement strand
AATGCCATGTCTCTTAATGGTCATATTTTATTAAAAAATGGCAAATGTGGCATTGTTAATGATTTATTTTGTATCTTTTTCCCCCCTATGATTTCTTTAAATTATGTCTTGGTTATCCACCTAAAAATGTATATTGTATATTGTTCTGAACCAATGAGTGGCAGTAATAGTAAAGATTCACTGTCATAAAGACAGCTGTCAAAAAAAAATAAAAAAAAAAAAAAAAAAACTAGGGCTGACTCTATGCAAATAAAAACGCCACATGGAATATCATTTAGTCAATTAAAAAAAAAAAAAAAAAAAAATTAGGATCATTTTTAACAGTGTAACGGTACTTAGGCCAAGACATGCAATTTTTCTGTAGTAACTGTTCGTAAAAAAAATAACTGATTTGGTTTTCCACTAGCACACGGGGTACCTTGAGAATGCAGATATCAAATCTTTGCATCCAACTTCTAGTGGTTTTACAGATGTCAGTTGATTAATTAACGATGCAATAATTGCTATATGTCAACATCATGTTGTATTTGCAAACTTGGTGCACACACGTTATTATTGTAGTCCAGAACATGGAACAGTCACTATTTGCACGCCAATTTTGAGGCAAAGATGTATTTACAACTTGTGTTCAGTTGGTTGGGTATGATTTATAGGCCTATATTGTTCGACTTTTTTATTTTTTGACATTTGTGCAAATGTTTGTGTTACTAATCAGCATGTAATCAGAACTAATAAGAACAAGTTTTTAAATTATATACGTGTCCGGGCTAATCATGTAGAAACAAGTATTTAATTAAAGCAGAAAATCGAATGGAACAAAAAAAGCTCCTGCTGTCCCATTGGAGGATGGCTGTCAAGAACTATGAGAGCAGAGAATCGACAACAATATAGGTTGTCGCAACTCCTTGGATGTACTGTTATAGTAGTTGCACCCATTGTAAGCAAAATTTTGGAGAGTTGTTATATAATTAAGATGCATTCGCGCACGGTTGTAGCTGACATGTTGTTAACCTAATTTACGTTGCTGTTAGAATCAAATCACACTATAAATGAGATCTGAGTAATACTCTATTGGTAGGTTGACCTCTCTGCGTTATAGGGGATAGTTAGTGGAAGATCTGCATAAAAGATTCTACAATCTATACCCATTCTATGGATGTTTTACAATAATGTTTGAATATAAGTAAGTACCTTCCACATAGATGCAACATTTTCGACGTTCCAGTTTTTCCTTTTCCTGCGATTGAATTAAATAATGATCGCAATTGCGTACACTGTCTAATCAGCAACAGACCCAAAAATTCGGCCACTTTCCTTGTTGTGTAAGGTCCAGTACCAGTGTCTCATATTCAGGTATATTTTCTGGCTTCTTTTCTTTCCACTGGTGGTCAAAGTTTAAGGCATAATATAACATAACCCATCCACAGTTGCCAAAAATACGGAATGCTAAAAATGTCCCACTTTCACTAATAACAATTATTTCGACTAGACAACTCCAGGGACTAGGCCCGTTACGTAGATGAAGTCATATGCACCTTGTCGATTGTTGGTGTTGTTGACCTTTGACCCTTTAATTTTTCAATCGAGGCCTCACGATGGCATTATAAAGTTAGATCCATTTCAATGTTGACCTTTTGGATTCTTAACGATGGCTCTTAGCGGGGGTTACTGTGACACTTTTTCACTTTTCATTGATGCCTACAGATGGCATAGCTATTTAGGTCAATTAAGCCTTCTTTTATATTTGACCCCTAGCTGACCCATGTTGACCTTTGCCCCATATTGTGCATTTCCCAGTGGTTCTTGTGAACACATTGACATAAATATTTACTTTGGTTGATGAGTTATGCGTTTTTGCAGATTATTAGCTCATTTGCATACTTACACGTGACCCCTGGGGGCCAATATTCTGTCTCATGATTCGTCTCGACATGATCCGCAACTTTTGCAACAGACATCAACCTATCCAAGTGGGTTATCGATTTTGAGATATAGCATTTTGCATATTAATTAGATATTGCCGCCATTTTGAATGTTAATGAGGTTTCCGATATTAAATTCTGTGTACAAGCTGTATACATTGACCAAAGACGATGCTCATGCGAATTTCAAGCACTAGTTCAACCTTATCTGTAGAAATAGGCTTCCAAAGATTTTAGTTTTTGACCTCTAGTTCAACCCCTACGAGAGGTCAAAGGTCAAACTAGTCAACCCCTGATGTAGCTTGGGTCAGTGGTTCTTCTGACCGATTTTGATATACAATTGGATCGATTAAGCCAAATTAATTGGTCGAACTGTGAGTTGAAAATATTGGGGCGAGACGGAGTCGAGCCAATATTCTTTCCAACTCCAAGCGAGAACCAATTAATATGGGCGTAAATCACATCAAATTTTATCATTATCATGTTTTGGATCCAACATTTCCCCACACTTTGGACTCCTCAAAAACATGATAATGTCAATAATCGGCCCAGGCGTTGGCAGAAGAAGCGAAAAAGCGATGGTGAAGAAGACAGATCTGGAGACAGATCTAACACAGTCGCGGTAGTACCTTTGACCCTAATTTACTTTTTTATCTCGAAAATATTTTAGACATATTTGATGGCAATAAGGATCATTTCAAATGTCAGCTCAATCGGAAGTCATTTTGAAAATTTGACCTTTGTACCTCTTATGACATTTGATCTAAAAATATTTTCAGCATGTTTAGAATGTCATCAGAATCATTTCAGTCAAATTTCAGCTCAATCGAGCATTTTGAAAATTTGACCTTTGACCCTTTTGACCTTTGACCTAGAAAATATTTTCAACATGTTTAGAATGTCATAAGGAACATTTCAGTAAAATTCAGCTCAATCGAGAATTTTGAAAATTTGACCTTTGACCCCTGAATGGACCTCCATTGACTGTATGACGAATTATAAACAGAACTGGCAAGTAGCATCAATGTACTACCTTGCATATTGCAGATATTGATTTTTTAAGATATTTTAAACTCAGGCCGGAAATGCCCCTTTAAGGACATGTGATCGGCTATTTATTAAGTAACTTTCGAGGGCGTGTAAAGTACACCACAACATGAAACACACATACATACTATGGAAATCTGTAAAAAAGGGGGGAAGTAGCATTTTAGTGAAAATCAGGTATTGACCCTTGTGAACCCAAATGTACCTTTGATGAAATTTCCTAAGTAAAACTTTTGAGGGGGTGTAAACTACACACAGACATGGGTCACATGAAATACATGACCTGTAGGAGAAGTAGCGTTTTCCAAGTTTGGAAGAAAAGAAGAAGACTAGATATGGAGACAGATCTGAACACAGTCGATGTAGTGACCTTTGACCTTAAGTGACCTTTAATAGCGAAAATATTTTCAGCATGTTTAGAAATGGCTAAGGAATCATTTGTTCAAATTTCAGCTCTGTCAGAGAATTTGAAAATTGACCTTGGACCTCTTGATGAACCCTTTGACCTCGAAAAAAATTTCAACATGTTTAGAATGTTCATAAGGATCACTTCAGTCAAACTTCAGCTGCGTTTAGTTATATTGTATACACAGTAAAGGAGTTTGAGCTTAGTGACCCCAGATGACGTTGATCAAAATTTCATAAGTAACTTTTGTAGGGGATGTCAATCTACACCACATACATGAGTCACATGATCATACCATGTAATTTGTAGGAAGAGCAGTGGTTTGAAGTGTAACATTATTTGAAGTATTTTGGACCTTTGAACCCCTAAACCATGGGTTAAGTGATGGGGTCATGACAAAATTGGGGGACTTTTATTTGACCTCTCATCAAGTCCTACAGGATGGCTACAAGATTTTCTATTTGCCTTGTTTTAATTTTTTTCACACAGTAAAAGGATTTGACCTACGGACCCCGGATACCTTTGATCAAAATTTCATTCAATAACTTTTTGTAGGGGATGTCAAACTACACCACACATATATCACATGAATCATCTATGTAACTGTAGAAGGAGTAGTGATTTTAAATGTCATAATTTTGATGTATTTGAACCTGTGACCCCTAAATTATGCGTCATATGACAAGTTCATATTGACTTTTTTGTAGTGTTGATCCAGTCCTACAAGATGAAGTATTATTTTTGAGATTTGAGCTGATTCTAGAGTTTATTAAGGTTTAGTCTTGTTATCCTGTGACCCTATCCTGACCTTTGACACCAATTGGTCATGTAACAAGTTTGTGTGTATGTCTTGTCCGTGTCACCAGTTTTTGGTCAATATAGCCTGTTGCATGTCCCCTGAGATCATTAACTGAGACAGAAAGGAAAAAGAACCATACAGACGAAAAACAACAACATCGAGTTTCCTAGACTGTGTAAGAAGAAGACTCACAGCAATAAGCAGAAATATGCCCCTTTTCACGGGCATAGTAATAGTCAACAACGTCAACATAATTTCCATTTGCATTAACGATGGAGGTAATTTACGCATCTATATGTTTAACACTGTTAACAACATTTCTCGAGACACGTTTGTACTTCTCACAATAGCTTTTCTAACCGATTTGCAAAAGGGGTCCGTTGACTCTATTCACCAACTCAAACGTAAACCGCAGCGTTGAGTCTGCTTGCTCTTACTGTGAGGGTTGCAAATTGTTAAAATACTCAGTGCTTTCATTTTGGCAAACTGAACCTGTCAACATCCTGATTGTTTAACAACCCAGAAGCTCAGTCTTGTATAGGCTTTATAGAAGGTCTGGGGGTTATGCCTGTTCAGCTACTGAATATTTGTGGGTAGTTTTCAATTAAATAGATCCTAAGAATTTAATCTTCCAACTAAGAAAACAAGTTTTTACAATGCGTCTACTTTCTATGGCGTCGCGTAACCAACAATTTTACTCACGCGATATTTTTGTTAATGCACGTACCACCTAATTCCAACACACGTTTCATACTTTCAGTATTTTTATAACTGCTGTAATACATTGATTTTTGTGCAAATGAGTTTACTTTTATCATAATTTCTTTATACACTAAATACCACGTTAACGTTTTCTTGCGAAATTTTGTTCGTAATATCCTAGCTATTCTTCCGCTTAGGTAATACGGTTTAATACACAAAAGTAGGCCCGGCCTCTTTGCATGAACCACCTCACTCAAATTCTTCATACTCAGTAAGTAATTAATTATTACCAAAATAATTTGTAGCATTATTCTAAGTAATAACCACCCTTTTAGTAATACTAATAGTATACTTAACAGGCGTAACTTTCCAGTGCACTAGTAATGGGCCTATGCTATTTTTTTTCAATACAAAAATCTTGCCTTGTTATCGTTCCGCTAGGCAATTCGGTCATCAGATTGCCATTAATGCAAATATCAAATGGGCTAACACGTTTCGCCCCAATCATTATTATCCCGGCACCATTTCACCAGGGTTCTTATTCACAAACAGACAATGTGCTTTTCACAAATTATTTTCCAAATAAGTGGCCATACATCCGCTTTCACATAACGAAAATAATACTTCAATATAAAATTACACCTACATTGCCCCGTGATATTTTACCAGACTTCATTCCATGCAATACACATCCCATTCGAATAATCAATACGAATCACCATTGCTTTTGATACAACTCACATTCTATAGGCTCCTTACAGTAGTAATCAGTAATACACGCCCTCTACAAATCTACTATAACACCGATCGTGTACAGAAAGAACGCAGTCGGAACTGACTCATTTACCACTGAAATACATCTAAAAACAGCCAATCGGGGATACGTTTCAGTACGCGTTCAGAAACACGAATTGCACCTAGCTGCTACAGGACAACTCGTACAATCTAACGGGCTTCCATATGAACGGAAGTCCTTAAAAACGGCAGCAGAACGGCATACCATCTCATTCACTAAAAGGGGGGGGGAGGGGGGGTGGAATTTAATTCACCGCAACACTTTTAACAAATCTAGGAGCCAACCATAACGCCCACATGCACGTATCGCCATTCAATTATAGCATCTCGATCCAACATACGCTATCCACTTTCCTATGAGTTAGTCGCACGGACATCATTTTTTGAGTAAATTTGTAAATTATATGGTCCCGTGGTACGCAACCTTGATAATAGCATTCAGCCTTAATAAAAGAATTATAAGTACAAGCCTATGAGTTCGGCTTATATTAATTTGAATGACTTGACCGATGTAAAGGTGCGAAGAGGTTTGGAGAATAGAATTCCACAGTAAGGACCTTGCCTTCTGATGTGTGGTTTCTGCCAAAGTGTATTGAAGTTAAATGGACGATACCTTTGCCTATTTCTTGTGTTGTAATCGTGGATGCATCATTTTTTAAACAAAATATTGCGAAAATGGTTTAGGAAGAAGGTTTAGATGATATTTATACAGAAAAACTGAAAGTTGTAATTTATGAAATGTCATTAAACTGTAAGTGTATTCAGTTTTGAGGCAAATAAGTGGAGGGTATGGCCAGAAAATTGAATTATTCCATATGCGAGTAATTCTTTTGTTTGATATGAAGATTGTTTAACCAGCAGTGTATTTTTAATCGCCCCAATTATGTTGCATAATGTAATATGTTGGGTAGGGACAAGGCTGTTGGTAAGTGAAAAACGTCTTAGTATAAGTGTCCGTTAAGCGGCTAGAAGTCTCCATATTATTAGAAATTATATGGCAAACATGTTTTATATTTTGTGTTCCATGATAGACTTCTCTAAAATACCTAAAAATTTAGTATGGAAAAATTGAGCTATTTATAGTATTTTTTTCAATTTTAATTTTACCGTTTTGGATAACTACGATTCTCAGGCTTGTTTTTAAATTCTAATAAAATTTGTTGTTTAGGTTAAGGAGAATAATTTAATTAGACTTAAACCATTTTAAAAATGTTTGTAAGTTCAGTATTCACTGTTGTTTAAAGGTGATTTAAAGTTTCATGAGATGCCCATTAAAGTGGTATCATCAGCAAAAAGTATGTTGTAAAAAAAGAGGAGGAGACGACGATAATCGTTCATATAATGAAAAAATGCCCCAAAATGGATCCCTGAGCACGCACAGTTTATGTTGCGCGTCGTCGGTTTTTTGATTTGTTGTATGAGGTAAATTGTAGAAGTGACGGGTAATGTTTGCCTCGGCCAGTTTAAAGTAGGGGCCTTTCGGGTAAAATGTCCCCGTAAACACAGGGGTAATTCGGTACGCAACCTGAATAAAAATGTTCATCGAGTATGAAACTTTAAGAAGGGGTCGTTGAGTTAACAACCTGAAGTTCGAATAGGAATGCCTTCTTCCAGAGTTTCATATGCCATGAAATTGTAACATTGGGTTGTTTGCTACCCCCGGGGGGGAGGGGCACTCCCTATCGAAAGTGACGGGTTATGTGCTCGACCATGGTGAAAAGCATGGACCCTTCAGTAAAATTACCAAAAAAGAGCGGGTAGTTCGGACACAACCGGAATAACTATTCTCTCTCGAGTAGAAACTTAAAGGTGCAACGAGAGTTTCATATATCAGGTGTCCCTAAAAAATCGAACGTACTAATTTTTGCCCTGATGTAAAGCTTTCCATAAAAATAACCCCATCTGAAATGATTTAGTTGAGAAGTGTTTCTTTCGTACAAAATTTTTTGAAATTTCTATTTCGTATTGTAGCAAATACAAAAATCAGCCTATGTTTTGCATATTGAATAATAGCAAAATCAGAATCACCTTTGTTCTCTCTTTTAAGGCATTCTGTATGCCAATACACGGTAAGAAATCTATTGAGTGTCTAGTCTATATGAGATTACTATTAGGACACAATATTTGGGTGCCATAAAAATCTCTCGTTCACGTTAAGAAAGGGGCTATTGCGTTAACATCCTAAAGCTCAAATAGGAAGTGCCTCTTTTCCAGAGTTGAAAATTTCCCATAAACTTAATAACATTGTTGCCTTGACGCTGGTTACATTTTTACGGCTTTACGGCATTTGTTTTTCAATCTTAAGAACTAATTAAAGACCATTTTATTTTGTCATATTCCAGATATCACCCATCATTGATTTAATGTGCACGTACTAGCATAATAAGAGGCAGCATACAGTGTAAATATGAGCACTTTTGGCGCGAAATTGTTATATTGACAATGCACTTAACAACAAGAAATGGCATGTATACCTAGCTAGTTTGAAGTTACGTACCGAGTTTGTATTTCTTCAGTTAATGACGTGTCATTTCCGTCCACACCTACGCATAATTTTAATTTAATTTATATAGAAGATTCTATGTATCCATTCCCCCATTATTTTTTCATTATGCTGATATATTTTTACATTTGCAACAGAACATTCATTTCAAATCAAATTATTTTTCGCTTTCAATATCGTTTTTATCTTTCGACAAAATGCCATGACTTTGGCCACCAAATCGAAAGACAGAGTCGATAAGCAAATATTATTCATATGCACGGTTTATACTGACGAAGTTATTCACATACAAAAATTACTTATTCATATTTCACCTTATATCACAACCTGTAGTTCATTGCTAAGAAAATGACAATCAACAGGGTAGTGTGTCTTTTTGTAAAGAATATGCACAATGTGTGTGTGTGTGTTTTGAAAGGTAAAAAAACGTGATTACGGTTTCAAAGGGGCAGCGTAAATCGCATGGGGGCACTCCCATCTTGGGAAGTGACGCGTATGTGGCTGTTAAGACCCCGTTTTCAGCATCGCTGTCACCCAAAGGCCCATATATTTTTGAAAATGTCACCCAAGACCAAACTGTTTTCACCCAAAGTCCTTTTTTTGGGAGGGGGGTTTGAAAATTTTCATCACTCATGCGATCCCTTTTTGGGTGACATTTTTGCAAATTTTTCTAAAAAGACCCCCATTTTGGGGAAAGTTTTGTATTCATGGTCACCCGAACATCCCTAATTTGGTGCATTTTGGCTGTCTCACCCAAAGACCACTATTTTTTTGAGTCCTCTGTCACCGAAATTTCCCTTGGGTTTTGAAGCGTCAGCTTTAAACCCATATCCATTCATATGTTCCCCCCGCCCCCCTCCGGAATCACATCAACCCCGCCCGCATCTCACCGAGTCCAATTGAAGATTTTTGCATTTTGCTCAAACAATTTTCCTGTGCAAAGCTATTACTATTCGGTTAAGCAAAAGCTATTTTGAAAATTAATGAAACATTAGCGGAATAGGTTTCTTACAAAGATCCAACTGTTTGTTTATATATCATAATTTGGCTTGCCGCAATTGCCCACTTGCGGTCTGTGGTCTTGTTTGCGCTTTTATTGCGCTCGCCCACTAGCGGTTGCGCTTGCGCTTGTCCACTTCACGCGTTATAATACGTACTGCCTGTTTCTCTTGTAACAATAGCGCTGGTCAATACTTTACATTTGATAAAGGACTTTTGGTCCGAAAAAGTGTAGGTTAAAACTCTTTGGTACTGCTGTATATAAACTTGTATACGACTTAGTTTTATCATACAGTATCCACGCAGGAATCTCTCTCTCTTCCCCCCCTCTCTCTCTCTCTCGCATCATCTCCCTCTTCTCGTCATAGAGGCGAAGTGCTGATGAAAGTTAAACATGAAGTGCATCGGCACTAAAGTGCATGACCAAGGGGTTTTCACTGTCATTCATCAAAGTTTATTCATGTGTTTTTAATTGAACTTATTAAAATCACTTTGTCGAGTTTTGTCGTCACTCTTGAGAAATGCACTGCTTAAGTTGTTTATGAGAAAGATGATCCATACGATTACAAGATGAACTAATTTCAAGTAAATTCACATGAGAACTCGGGGGAGGACGCCTTCCCGCCCACCTGTGTCTAAATACGCCTGCTTAACTAGATATCAGTAACGTAAAACATAAAAAAACCTTTTGTTTAGAATACATGCAATGTATCCAATAATATTAACTCGGAATACCAATGAATTAAAAAGGCCTATAATATTTGTCTATCTAGGCACCTTTTTATCAGATTTATTGAAAAAAAGTTCGGAACATTGAGTAGATTCTGAGTACCCATTGACATTTCTGAATTCAGGGCAAACAAACCACTTTTCTGCAAATCTCTATTTAAACGAGCATTTTGGCTGCTCAAAAACAATGCGGCAATCATTTTTATGTCAATGAATTTTGTATTGTTTACATCGATTTTAAATTTTGCATGTAAAGTCAATGGGAATTTGGGCAATTTTATACAATAAACCTCACAAAAGAAAATGTTCTTCTCACCTATTTTTCAGAAACTCACACACAGATGCTTTTTTATTCTGTAAATAGTAGCAAAGGAAAAAATGATAATAATAGTGTATTGCGGAGGGCTTCAATTTACAAAGTTGGTATTCTAGGGTGCAAAGCGGCCAATAGAATAGCCTTTGTCACATAAATTTGTAACTACGATCCTCCCTTTCGAATGTTTCCCCTGACTTAAACCATGCTAACATTGTAAAATCCCGGTGTAAAATCAATGTCCTAACAAACAATTTCGTAAATTTTGCAATTTAATCCATGAGTCTGAAAGATTGAAAAGTTTAATTGGCATGATAAGATTAATTATCAATCGGCTTTTCTGAGGCCAAACATCAGTACATGTAGGGATGCATACTGAAGTCTTTGCTACGTGCACATGTGAGTGTCTTGAAGTCTCAGGTACCCAGACAGTGAAACACGCTGATGGATTACAAGTTATACGGGACACAAGATTAATTAAGGGGGCATTATACCCTCAATGTTTTGTGGAGCAAGAATTTTTTAGTTTTCTTAATTCTGACTTCTCACTACTTTCAGCTCTATTTTGCTTTTACTTTTTATGGGTGAAAATCGGACATTCCGTTACCATGCTACAGTTGATCAAAGTTCATTGTACCACGAAAAGTAAATACTATTGATTATGTTCTTATAGTTTGTCAAGCAGCTGGATTTTACTTTTATCTTATTGTTTTTCAAGCAGTGATATTAAGAAAAATGCTAAAAATAAATTAATTTGGCACTTATGTTGATTTATTTCCTGATATTTTGTTATTTATAATTTAGCCTTAATACTGTAGATAATAAATTTGACATTTCAAATCAAAATTGCAATACATTGTATAAATAAAATTAATTAAGTGTTTCTAGAACTTAAATTGCACATATCTTTTCTTGCAAATTCATGAATTGGAAAATTTGCCCCCAAATTTTGTCACTTCCGAATGTGTGTATGCCCACCAAAATTGGCACAAAGGTAGTTTTTATAATGCTCTACAATTTAATGGGAGGGATTTTTTTTATCTGTCTTTACTTTTTGTTTATAAGCCTTCAAAGTCAAACCAGCAAGAAAAATGAATTTCTTCAAGACATCGGTTTCCATGGCACACGCGGATAAAAATTGAAAATGTCTCCGCATTAGGTGGTACAGCTTGACCCAATGTAACTTACCTGGATAGCAGAAACTGGTAAAAAAGACCCTATTACTACTTTTTTTTGGGGCCAAAATGTGCAATTTTGCTTTACACAATTCCAACACATTTGACCTTTGACCCAGTCATTTGGCAATGAGTATCGAAATTTACAAATAAATATAATTTCTGAAACCTCAGTTAATATGCTTTGTAATAATATATAACAAGCCATTACTTCCAACATTTCAACACTTCTACCCTGCTTTTCAAAATAAAACTCAAAATGAGGTAGATGCCCCTTAATGTATCAATCCACCGGGATATGCACTGGGATCTTGGATTCCAACCACAGTTCGGAATGGCACTTGCAAGGGAGGAATGGGGGATTTAGGATTAATTACCTAGGATATATTTAAGGAGGCAACGTATCTCCAGATAACGCAGAGATCAAGCTAACTGCAGAATCATACACTTTTGGAAACATATTAACGACCGACTCATGAGGTTTATACAGGACCAACCAATTTAATTTTGAAAGTACTATTCCCCAGGAGTATGCCCAAAGATTACAAACTTGGTACATCTTGTCCAGAAGTGTGCGTAATTGTTTAATTTTAGACCCAAAATGTTCGGGGAGGGTACTCAACATAAATGACCTTACCGGGGACGGAGCAAATATGGGTCTCATTGAAAGACTCCTTTTTTCATGCCATTTTAGTATAGGATAGTCCCTTTTTAAAAAATGTTATACAATTTGTTGGAAAATGGGTCAAAGTTCTAAATCTAAGCCAAAACTTTGCTAATAAACTTCGACATTTGGAGGGAGAAGCATAGTTGTGTTAAATAATGGCCTAAAAAATCACATATCTGGTTATAGCTACAGCTTTTTCACCTACAATGGTTAGATGGGTCCATATTTGTAGACTCCCTCGGATGGGTAGGCAAGTCCCTACGGGGGGGGGGGTTGTCTCAGGATTCAGCTTCAATCGATTTAAAATTGCGAATTATGGAATGCATTTTGATAATGTTTTCCAGTGTCTTCTGCGTCATTTGCCTTTTGGCTAAAAAATGAGCCAAAAGGCAAATGCCGAAAAAATCCAGTAGCAAATTGACTTTTGACTATAAAATAAAATGACGCGGAAGGTTTCGGGCAAACGAGCTGAGATAAACCCTTTTGTTGGCCATACAAGACGAAATGTTTCAATATAGGGCTTTGTTTGTGTACTTCGTCAGAATGGTAAAAATATGGGTATTTTACCCTCAGTAAAACCCTACTGTATTTTGTAAAACCCCTCTGCATCACCCTAAAACTGGTGAAGGAACCTTACGTTTTAAATATAGTGCCGTCCCGCCCAATATGTTTTGACATCACACTAATCATAATTTCATATGGAAATACAAAATGATTGAAAAATCAAATACTAATCACTCGAGTAACACGTAAAACTGCATTACAATCTAAACGATATCATTAAACAGGAGGCCTAAACAATAACCGAACTTTACATAAATTGAATAAAGTGAAAACAAGAATTATCCGCATTTAAAACACTTAACTGCATAAGGGGGTTGGTTTGCACTTCGTTAGTGCATAAGGGGGGGGGTGGGGGGGCTCCTAGGGACCCATTATTATTTAACCAATTTCCCAAAGGAATTTTTAAATTGAAATCCACCACATGTAGAAGGATTCAAAGACATCAAACAATTAAGAAATAAAAAATGAAAAAAAAGTGTTCAGTAAGGAAATAGGGGCAAACACATTGATTTTTAATTTTCCTGTCAAAAAATGTGCGAAAAAGGACACTAATTCGTTTTGCATTTTCTACGGCACTTATTCACGTAGACTTTGCTGATTGCTTAATTGGTGTGAAGGATGAAATATATTTAACATATAAAAAAGAGAAATGTCTCGTTGCATTTTATATTTGTTAGGTTTTACTGTATAATTACCATAGGTTCCTACAGTAAACGCTATACGATGTATATAAAATATTATGACAACAATTGCCTACTATACTTTCCTAGAATTTTTTGATTATTAATTATTTACTTTGTTTATGTCATAGGTAGCGTATGAAAATCAGCATCACAGTAACTCTATTAAGATTTTTAATTTTTGTCATGGGGCCTCCGTTGTCATAAGGGGGGGGCTCCTAGGGACCCATGCTAATTATTAACGCAAAAACGACGCGATGGATTTGAATTTTTTTTGCACCAATGCAAAGCGCAACTAAAAGTTAGACAAATACAAAAAAATATTAAAACCAAAATAGTTGCAGCCGTTAAAAAACGCCGGCTGACAAACCAAAAATGGGTCCCTAGGAAACCCCCCCCTTAGGCAGTTAAGGTTAAGAAACTTATAAGTCGCCAAATTCCATCTGAAGTAAACGTAATTCAAGATAGGCGTAAAAATGTTAATCACTAACAGTAGGAAAATTTTACGATTGAAATAGTTAAGAAACAAAAAAAATCAAAAAAATTATATTTTAATGGCCAAAACAAAGAACCAAAAGGTTATTTATATTTTGAAAAATACCTGACAAAGACTCCAGGCCTGAAATAAGTTGAAGGAAATTATGAAATGCATGAAAATAGATCAAATAGATTATAAGACCAAAATAGGTGAAATTTTAAAAATCAAATATGTTAAACTGGAGTGCATAAAGTTTAAAAAAAACAACACGTGTACAAAAATAATAAAAGTACAACAAAAGCTTCAGACAACAAAAAATAACTCTGTATCCCAAGTCGTTATTTTCAATGATTCTGTGACCCATTTTATATTCGTTCACATGGTCAATCTATTTATAAATCGTGAGATCATTTCTACGAATCTTTGCTAATCATGTTAATGTGTGAGTAAATTTCCCGCAGTTTCGTAGATACGATACACACTTAACCGTAGATTCGGAGATACGAATCTACACTAAGACATGCATGGTAACAGAAGATTCGTAGAAATTAGACCACGGTTTAGTTAATAGAGTGACGTCATGAAATGGTTTAATACAATAAAACATAGGAAAAACATTGTGTCATTGTTGTCAAAGGCTCATACAAGTGTAATTGATTATATGTTATACGAACGAGTTTCTGAAGCATGAATGACAGTGGTGCAATGACCTTTCTAATGTCCTTTAGCAAGATCTACTGGCTCAATGGCTATTCTATTCACTATTTTGCACGCAACAATCCTATGTTCGTGAAAAGGTAACTCCACTTCACCCAATTCAAAATGATTTATTATATTTTTCCTTTGCCAATATTTGATATCAAAAAGCATCTGGTGTGATGTTTCTGACAAAATAGTGAGAAGGAAACACTGCTTTTGAAGTTATGTCTAAAGTTGGCCAAAATTCACCATTGACTTAACATGGCAAAATTTAGAAATCCATGAACCATATCAAAATTCTTTGCCTAAAACTAAAAATACTTAAACAGATTCATTTTTATAAGCAGCCAAAATGGGCCATAGAATCTACTCGTTTTGAAAAAAAAAAGAGGTGGTCACATGCCAACCCCTATTAATGTAGTATTGTTTTGACAAGTAGCTTCGATTACATGGAGAAATGTTTTAAAAGAAGAATTGTTGAAAGGGATACAAGGCGGTACGCTGAAGAAAATCGAAAGAAAAGAAGAAACGCATTAATTTCGCTTGACGCAACCCCCGCAGCCGCGAGCAAGAGTGGGCTGTAAGCCTGCTACAACTAACAAGGGGATCCGTCTGCTCTTCAGTCCACGGTAAGGGTATTTAGCGACTGATATGTTTTCAGTTTTGTAGACTTATGGACCCATCCTTTTTTTCACATCAGGCGGGACAATTGAATATTTAATTATTAAAGAACAATATAAGATGGGAATCTTAAAAAGGAATTTATTATGGAATAACAGCAATTTTGGAAAAAAATAAAGATTTGATGACGTCACGGCATGATGGTTTATTATTTTGCTTCGGGGGACCCATGCAGGTAAAAAGACGTACGTATCCCTACATTGGACAAAAAAACCGAATTATCGGCATCGTACGTCGGTTTGAATCTGTGGGAAAAAAGGTTAAATTGTACTGTGGATACATAATACACGGTTGGTCTTTGGAAAAACTAAGAGCTATTTGGGCAGAGGTCATATGTACGGACCTTGTTTAACATAGTCGGATTTATATCGCCCCGAAGAGCACACTGATTTCTGATACCTGACACGTGACCCGACCTGACACGTTGACACCAAAACTCTTCATCTAGGTACCGTTTATAAACTACAACGCCCAAAAGCACAAGCATTCATGTATCTCTGTTGTCACGCGGAATCGATCAAAGATGTTGAGACTATACATGTGGTTCTGTACAGGGAGGGCTAGGACACGATCGGCTCGATTTGGGCATTGGGCATTTCCCAAACGGTAATTTGTGAAAATGCTACATGCAGTTCTATTGGCAGTCTCTGCGTCCCAGTGACATTAAAAAAATCATCCTGAAACCTTTGTTCAAAGATCTAAGTAATATCATGATAAATAAGAAAAAAAATACGAAGTTCACATCAATCATGCTTATGTTTAAATTACTGTGCATAACTCAAAACTCCAGAAACTCCCCTGCAAAAGTAATCTGGTATCAAAACATGATACCCTTGACCATACGCGCCATGGCTACAGAGCTATGCGCCGAGCCCATGCGAACCGATAAACTCTAATATCAAAACAGCCCCTATTATACTTATATACACCCCAAAACCAGTGCACTCCTGGATTGGTTAAGGGTTTCGAACTTTATTAGGGCAAACAAAATTGAAAGAATACAAAAGAATATTGTTTAATTTGCCTGCCTGCCGTATTCGGTGCGTGGATTATGATTTTAAAAATTTTTTTAAACAATCGGGCACGATACGGCTTTTTCACTTAGATGAAAACATAGTAATTTGACCCCCCCCCCCAAAAAATAAGGGCCGTATTGTCTGTAAAGTCTCCTTGTGACCCCTTAACGAACTTCAATTTGATGTGGGATTGTTACCTCTTTTATCTCCCCCCCTTTTTTTGTTAACTTTTGTTGGATTCCGTTATAGCAGCAGGATTCCAGCTTATAAAAATCTGGAGCGGCTCCCTAGACAATAGGAACGGTCCATATTTATATCGTTTATTTTTTTCCAAATTGTGAACCAGATCGGCTAAAACGTTAACACAGTGGCAGATATAAGCGAGGAATGACATGTGCTGTTGTTAAACAGAAATCCTATCTTTAAAGAAACGTTGCAAAGCACCTAGATTATTTTTAGGATGATAATGTTGAAGATTAATATTGTTACATCAGAAAATGTGACGCTTATTATTCTACATTTGTTGAATCCTAACTTTGACAATTGCAGAAAATAAAAGATTTTTGTAATCTCAAAACAAAATGTCGGTTTTCTTAATCATTGTAAGTTGTGCTTCGGACTAACATGACTAAGAGATCACTTGTTTGGCACACACTGCCCATAAACGGTATTCAAAAGTCTATGAAAAAGGGAGTTTCTCATGAATAATAAATAGCCATATTATTATTGATATGCTACGAAACAATCTTGGAAAGTGGTTGTATCCAGGTATAATCTTATGTTGTGTAGAATAAAAACAAGAGCATTGTATCTGAAGTGGGCCGTTGCGGATATGAATAAAATGGAAATAGAAAAATGTTCATGAATCTTCATGAATACAAATGTTAAGTACATATAAGATTTCTGCGTTTATTAACCTTGGGATGTTGCGTAAGCCAAATAGGGCTTGAAAGAAAGCGAAATTCTGTCTTAGATATTCCTATCAAATGGAAATATACGGACGTGGGTTGCCTCTTATTTAACCAAATTATATTAGACGCAAATACCCCCAGAAGATGCTCACAGCGCTTCAAAACAAACAAGTGCAAAGAGCAACTACAGTTTCATTTTAATACAGTGTCCATACAAATAAACTGATGCAAGGAATTTAAAAACGATGGCAACAATTTTGGTAAAGGTCGGAATTTTTGAGGAGGGAAAGTCATTTAAAAGGCGACCATTTCGACATTTTGTCCTTAAGCCACCCTTAATCCTGATATTGACATACTTCTTGGCACGAAAACTGGTTAGTTTTTAAAAAAAAGTGAAATGAGAAATTGCCCGGAGATAAGTCTCAGGATTTAAAAACACTCATCAAAATTAAATCGCCGTATGAATGCAAGAAGGGTAGTAGTAAGTGCAAAGCTTGGTTCATGTGATATATCTGTTGCTGCCATGGCTTCGGATAACTCTCCTTATTTTTCATGAGGGTCGGTGGCTTCTCGAACTGGTTCTCCAGGTCACGGGACCAACGAGCTTGGACTAATAGTAGTCTTGATGGAAAAATTTATGACAAAGGCTTTCGCGCTATTGCACTTCCGACCTTTACACGACCGAATGTTCTATTCTGAAAGTAAGGAGAAAAAGGCGAAAAAAATGAAGAGATTTGTCTAAAAATAGGTTGATAGACGCACTCTGGGTTTGAAGTTATGTCCTAAAGTTGCCAAAATTCCCCATTTGACTAACATGCAAAATTTAGAATCCATGGAACCATAATCAAAAATTCATTTGGCCTAAAAATTAACTTAACATATTTCATTGAAAGGCAGCCAAAATGGCCATAGATCTACTCTGTTTTGAAAAAAAGAGGGGTCACATGCCCACCCCTATTAATGTCGTATTGTATTGACAAGTAGCTTCGATTGACATTGGAGAAATGTTTTAAAAGACACTTGTGAAGGGATACAAGGCGGTACGCTGAAGAAACGCATTAATTTTGTTTTGCGGCTGATTGGTTAGAGGTTCAGAACTTTAATAGGGCAAACAAAGTGTGAAGAATAAAAAAGCAATTTGTTTAAATTTTGCCTGCTGCCACGTATTCGGTGCATTATGATTTTTATTTTTGTTAACAATCGTGCAAACGAGACGGCTTTTTCCCTTTAGCTGAAAACATTATTAATTTTGACCCCCCAAAATAAGGCGTATTTGTCTGTAAGTATCCTTGTGACCCCTTAAACTAACTTCGATTTGATGTGGGATTGTTACCATCTTTTATATCTCTCCCCCCCCCCCCTTTTTTTGTTAACCTTTTGTTGGATTCCGTTAAGCAGCCATGTTTATTCCAGCTTATAAAATCTGACGGCAGAACAATAGGAACCGGTCCATTTTTATCTCGTTTCTTTTTTTTTTTTTTCCAAATTGTGAACCAGATCGGCAAAATTTTTCACACAATGTGGGAGATATAGCGAAATGACCATGGTGCTGTTGTAAACGACTCACTATCTTTAAAGAAACGTGCAAATCACTAGATTATTTAGGATGATAATGTTTGAAGAACCGTGGGTATTCCAAACTCTATTAAAATGGCGTTTCTCATGAATAATTAAAATAGTCCATATTCTAGCTATTAATACGACAATCTTGGATAAGGGGTTTATCCAGTGTCTAATATGATGTTGTGGTAGAAATCAAACCAGAGCATGTATCTGAACGTGGGCTGTTGTCGGATTGAATAAAATGAATAATGGAAATGTTCATGAATCTTCATGAATACAAATGTTAAGTACATAATAATGATTTCTGGTTTATTAACCTTTGGAGGATGTTGCGTAAGCCAAATAGGCTGAAAAGAAAAGCATTCTGTCTTAGAATCTCTCAAAATGGACATACCGTGAAAATCGCGTCTCAAGCCCGGTTTGCCTGTATCGGAACGATGTCCGGAAAACTGGAAAAGAGAGAAATATTTGAATAGCGCCCTCTTCGTATATTCTGCAGATGAGCAACTATCTGGCTAGTGTAATGTGACTCCAAATCGCTCGTTAGTTAATATTTAGCAAACTCATTCAACAAACCCCCTGCCCTGAGCCCACGAAACCATCAAATGGGGATGTTCAGCTAAGGCCTTACTTCTATGTGATTGCCGCGTAATAGGTATTTGTTTCCCCCAGCAACTGTCTAAACATACAACAGGGCAAAGGACCACATGTTTTTCAAACGGATTTTTTAATTCCTTGTGTTTGCTTTTGGACCGATTTTTCTCTAAACATACAACAGGGCAAAGGACAACTGTTTTGCAATGGATTTTTAATTCCTGTGTTGTTTGGACCCGATTGGGGCAACGAAATCCATTACCTGGTACACTACAGCGAATATCTGTTAGAGCATGCACGAGTTTCAAAGACCCCTATCACGTTGCCGCCCTTTTTTATTAAATCCCACCATATCCCATTTACAGGCTAAGGTAAATGCGATAATCACCCTCTCAGCAGGAGAGGTGCCAAGCCATCAACAAGTATGGAGCATTTGCCCGAAATCATGATCCCATCAAATCAACTTTATTCATCTCAAATCAAAAATACAATCACATACAAAATAATTAAATGATCAACCAATTGTGAAGAGATGCGGACACTGCTAACCTCATAAACGTGGGGTTGCAGGGCCCTAGAAACTATAGGTTACAGTAGCGACTACAGAATAGGGTACCTTTCGGATCCCTTAAACATAGATAATATCTATCGCATCTTTACCAAACCGGCTTGATAGCTCAGTCGGATAGAGCGCCGTGCATGTAAACGGCGGTCTCCGGTTCGAGTCCGGCCCAAGCGCACGTGTTTTTTTTTAACAGTAAGAGGCGCTGGTCTCTCCGGTGAAAGATTAATAAAATATAATCCACCATCTATATTTAACACGAATGAACCGGCATCTTTTCAACTAGTCTAAAATAAAACATCATTTGTTTACCCTAAAAACCTGAATTGGCTACTGAAAGTAACTGGCATTTGCTGATGTTTCTTTCGATAAAATTTCAAGCTTTCTAAAACTTTCGGCAAAAATTGCCAACAACAGCATATTGGCAGAATAAACAGAGTCCTGCCAACAATATTTTGCTGGAAATGGTTAGGTCTTGGTCTGAGGGGTCAAGCATAGGCGGTTGAACAGATCACCTGAATGGTGCACGTCAAGCGGCCCTTAAACTTTCAAACAATTTCCTGCGTAAATGAGAGAACCGTGGCATGGATTACTAAATTGAGACACCTTCTTATAAAAATCAGTTTAGAGTCAATCATCTAAATAATTTGCCCCCATTCGTGTTTCTTTGATAAGGTCCCAGGGGCAACTTGAGTCATGTGAAAATTTTCCTCCTTTCACTTGATTGCCTCGGTGGACCCTGCTAAGACTCGGATCAAAGACTTACTTTGGATTTGCGATTACTGAAATGGTGTGGTTTTCTTTGTCTGAGATTTCTGCACAAAGAAAAGTGTTGTTGGGTCGTCAACAGTCGCGAAAAGCGTTACTCACAGATAGTTCCAAACGGAGCAGTCAACCAAACGATTACGTGTGTGCACATATTAATTGTGTATTATTAAAAAATCAATACATAGAACGACAAATTTACATGGAAAAAAGAGGTCATATAACGTAAAAATTGCCGATGTATTAATCCGTTAAGCTTAATTAGCCGTCATTCATGACTCTGCCGTTACTACCGTGACGCGTGACGTGTGCCGTCGCTTTGGTTAATTTTCATGATGTGAACTAGTTTCTATCTTTTACACCCGTGTTACGTAGCTGTGATTGCAATTTCATGTCAAGGACTTTTCATATTCCAAAACGAAAAAAAGGACGAAAGACAGAAAAAAAGGTCCCACAATCCCCATATATAATCACAAAGAAGACTCATATAGATAACAGATAAAACATCCATCCAATTTCTTTTGTCGAAATATTTGAACTGGTTATTGCTTCATTAAAAAGTAAGATTTTTTTTATTTCCTAAAGTGTTTAAGGAAGTCTTTTTTAAGAAATTAAAATGGACAAATCTTTTCCTTTTGCCATATAAAAAAAGGAGAGATAAAAAAAAGTACAAAAAACGAAGACTAACCAAAACAAAAAACTCACAAAAAGCATCATAGAAAATAAGAAGAAAAGAAAAGAGACAGTCATCCAAAATTTGTTTTTGGAAAAAAAAAATCCTACTAATGCTTGTGTTAATGTTGTTCCTAAAACACCGTGCATGAAAGTTTGCTGGGGGATTCTTCGGTTACTTCTACTCCAACCAGGAAGTGGATAGACTTCATTATTTGGGTTAAATCTTATGAGGCTCCATCAGGATTCTATTATCTGCGTGGGTGATACAATAGTTGAATGGGATTATAACATCGGACCGGATTATAACCTCGCCACAAGTAAATTCCATGTAAACCAATTGCATCTCACAACAAAACGCGTACAGCAAACCTGAAACTTCAATTACCAATTCCGTTAATGAGCACAAACGTCAGTATGCGCGTCATTTCGCGGTACACCGCACAAGAATGGGAAAGCTATACAGCTAAGTAAAATACAATTGAATTCAGAATGTTCGAATAACACAGGGGGCCTATTATGACTTTGGTATTCTCCCGTGGGGTAAAGAAAATTTTACCGTAAAATCATTAAGGCACGTTATTGCATGGGATCTATTGCGATGATAACAACGTTCGCACGAAGAGAGTGCCAAAACCGACCTTAATAGTTAGAGGGCGCTAATCAATTTTTGTCTCTCTTGTCCGGTTTTCGACATTGTTCGACTAAAGGCACCGGTTGCTTGTAGACGCGATTTTACTGTATACGAGTGGGTTACTCTTTATTTAACAACATTATATTTAAGGACGCAAATACCCCCTGGAAGTGCTCACAGCGCTCAAAAACAAACAAATGTGCAAGAGCAACTACAAGTCATTTTAAATACAGTGTAATATACGAATAAACAGATGCAAGGGCAATTAAACCGATGGCAACAGTTTGGGTAAATTCGGAATTTTGAGGGAAATCATTTAAAAGGCGCATTTCGACTTTTGTCACTTAAGCCATCCCTTTAATAATGAGACTGCATTAACTTCTTGGCACGAACTGAGATTTAGTTTAAAAAAAAAAAGTGAAATGAGATGCCCCGGAGATAAGTCTCAGGATTTAAAAACACTCATCAAATTAAAATCGCCGCGTATGAATGCAAGAAGGTAGTAAATGCAAGCTGTCATGTGATAATCTTTGGCTGCAGTATTTCGGATTAACTCTCACTTTATTTTTCCTGGTCGTGGCTCTCGAAATGGTTCTCCAGGTCACTGACCAAAGAAGACTGCATACAGTATGTTTGATGGAAATTTTCGAAAAATGGCTGCTTCGCGCTATTGCAATCGACCTTTCCAGACCGAATGTTATATTCGAAATTAAGGAATAATGCGAAAAAAATGAAGAAATGTTGCGATTTTAATTTTATCCATTTCTTCCAAATCTGATGACCTTTTGAATTGTTTATAAGGATTGGTCATTTATTTAAAACACATCACAAATAATATTATGACACTGTTCTTCTGTGTTAAATTTGCATTCCCATTGTATTCAATGGTGCGCGATGTGCTTATGCCAAATTCCAAAATTCATAGAACAAATTTTGTAAAGGGTGTTTATTTGCTGCTGAGTATTGTGGGATATGGCTTTTTGACATATTAGGTCCAAATCTGCACCTTTCAGAATCTGCACTTTTAAGTATATAACAGCCATTTTCTAGACTAAACGTGTTGATATTATTATTCACGTGTGTCCGTTCTACATACTTTACAAAGGCAGTCAGATGGTTGCGATTAGTCTTCTCTCCCTTATCAACAGAAATATGTTGGAATAGAAGGATTACGGAATCATTAGAAGAAATTTGCATTAAATCTACTAGCGTGAATGGGCGAGTAATCATTATGTGACAGTGTTTAACTTTGACAGGAAGATTGATGCTCAAATGTTAGTAACTGCATACTTTGATGAACGTATCAAATTTTGCCCAAGGCACAAGAAGGGCCCGGATTTCGTAAAGTTCACTTCAAAATACTTGAAGAAGAAAAATTGTCAATTTCGACCTCGGGGAAATTTAGACGCAAAAGAGCGAGGAAACATGACATCATGAAACTCACACAGAAAACAAACCGGGATTCTGTGCATGAGCGTGTGTCCAAGGCAGGTCGAAAATTATATAGACGCAGCGCATTAAATGATCATGAATACACGACCATTAATTACAATGTTCATTAATCGTATATTGTGGTTATTTTTTTATTTCTTTGTTTTTTCAGTTTTTTTCATTGGCAAGTAATGATGCTCACAATGAACAAAGCTTTCAATTATCATAAGTTTTGTGGTGGGGATTTTTGTTCAAGTGACCGCTCCCCTCCCAAATGTGGACATGGTCTTTTTCCGGCGGTGGGAATTTTACCAAAATTTCGAACCTTGGACAAATTGCTATCTATCTAACGGCCGCAGCCGAGATGCTGTTCACCATGTAGCGCCAAATGTCCTTGTTTGTCATTAAGTTGGGGATTTTGTCAGATGGATGATGCTGGATGTCTCGAGCAATCACATCAATGTAGTTAAAGGGGCGACGACCCCTGTTTTTGGCATGGTAACTTCCAACATGTGACGTCTGAGACTACTTGATCAATCGCACGATGACCGGAAAATCGTGCACGACGTTTGGCAACAGAAGATGAAATTGGAGGGATATCTCCATTCTCCATATATCTGTGCTTTAATTGGTCTTGTGCTCACACCAGGATATGTTTTGTACTCGCATAAGAAGCTTGGTGTAGGTGCCATCCAGTCTGCCCTGTAGCTCTTTCTTCATGGTCCAGGTCTCAGATCCATATAACAGGATACTCTGTACACAGGCTCTAAAGAATTTCAGCTTGGTTGAATTGGAGATACCAGATTGCCATAAGTGGTGTAGTTTATTGCAGGCATTCCAAGCTTGTCCTTTGCGTGACTGGAAGTCTTTCTTACTATCGGCAACATAGGACCCTATATTTGAAGTCCTTGACCTCTTTGAGTTGGCTAGCATCTGTTGTGCAGATAGGTTGATGATCATCTTCCTCATTGACAGTCATATATTCAGTCTTCTTGGCATTTAGATGTAGGCCGACTTTGTCTGTAGCATTCTCAAGTGATGTTAGTAGATCTTGTGCACCACATATCAGATCAGCTTTTAGAGCTAGATCATCTGCGTAGTCAAGGTCTGTGAGATACTGACTTTGGTGACGTCTAGAACGCTTGGGTTTAATGGTGAGTCCTTTGTCGTTCATGATGTCAAGACTCTGTCTGAGGATGTAATCAACCATGACTACAAAGAGATAGGGAACAAGAGTATCTCCTTGGAGGATTCCAGTAGTTGTTAGGAACTCCTTTGTGGGCCCATCCATGGTCTGCACAAAGCTATATGGGTTATCATACATGATTGCAATTGCCTTGACAGTCTCATCTGGGACACCGTAGTTGGCGAGAATATGCAGCATTACATTCCTGTTTACACTGTCAAAAGCCTTGGAAAAATCTACAAACACAATTGAAGCTTTTTCTCTTGGAAATTCTCAACTCTTCTATGATCCTTCTGAGGGCAAGTATCTGAGGTAGTGTTGATCTGCCTTTGTGAAAACCGTTCTGGTTCCGTCTGAGAATGGGATCTATGTGAGGAGTGATTCTGTTGAGCAGCATGGAGTTGTAGATCTTAGAGGCCAGTGGTGACAGTGTGATTCCTCTGTAGTTTTGGGGTTGTTGGAGGTCGCCTTTCTTTGGTAGGGGAATGATGAATGATGTTGAAAAGGCAGCTGGTTTGTTTCCCATGTAGGTGTTGTTACAAAATCATCATGGAATAGTGGATTCTCCCAGACTACTGCAGGAAGGTTGTCGGGACCAGGTGTCGTTGGTGTTGTTCAGTTTTTTTCAGGCAGATCTAAAGCCCCTCTATATGTGACAGGTCAGTCTGGTGAGAGGGTTTGTTGCTATCTGGTTGAAGAAAGTTTCATCAAGGTTAGTGTTTATTCTGAAACAAATTGCACTTTATTCCGTAATAAAATGCGATACCCACCACTTCCTCATTCTTCAAAAGTGAAGAGTCTCCTAAACAATATCGCGGATCGTATCAATAGCTCCAAAAGAAATGAGTTGACATTTTTCATTATTTTTTCAAGAAAAATGTTCAAGTTTGTGGAGAACAGAGAGTGTGGTTTTTTAATTTCTTCGTTTTTACAGTGGGTTTTGTCTTATCCTATTGATGAGATGCAATTGGTTATATCCAGTTTGTTTTTTATCTATAGCCCACGATCAGTTAGTGTCTTTTAAAAACAAACTAACGTTTTATTCCATAAAAAATCATTTTGCAACTGATCCCCTAGTCATCTTCCAAAGTCACCATCAAAGTTGAACTTATCATAATCAATGCGCTTGAAATATCTCGGTGAAACTTTCAATTTAACGAAACGCGACATTATAGTGTCAACCCTATTATGGTAATCTAAATCGCGTGTGCTGTTTTGCTATTCCTGATAACAATTTTTTAAAATAAATAATCCAAAGGTATTGTTTAATGGAATTTCAGGATTATCTTACCAATGGAGGAGACGTACCCATTAATGTCTTGTGAAATAGGCAAGAAATCATTATGTGACGATTGAAAGCAAGCTTGATATAGAAAATTATTAGGAACGTCTACTTTGATGAGGGTATCAAATGTTGCCCAAGGTCCGGAACGAGTAGTCGGTGAAATACTCGCAGAGAAAACATATTGTCAATTTGGACCTGGGGAAATTAAGATGAACGAAAGGGTGAGAGGAAACATTGTATTCTCGTGAAATACGCAACAGGTAACCAACTGGTGATGACTCGTCGTCGTGATGTGTTTCAAGAGGAACAGGTTAATACTTGCTACCTAGATTATATTATAGCGTAGAGATACGGAGTTGGATTATGTGAAGTCGTGTGAATTTAACGTGTCCATGGAATGCCTTAGCATGTTTGTATTAAGGTGTTTAATAGGATCACTCTATTTGAAAATCACTTGTTTAAGTGATTAAGTATTATTCGTTTGGTTTGAAAATTTGTAATAAGAATTTCAGAGTCTCATTATTACTACATAGAGAACCCGTTTTAATTACCTTAGACACCACACTGATGTAAGATCGAAATTTAACACCTGCACTCAAAACACGATCTACCAAAACGACGTGTTATTAGAGGCCTACGTCTTTTAAGTTAAACTGTTCAATGAACATTACAATGTCTTTTCATTTGAATAAATTAACGAAACGGGGTGGCAGAACACCGATGTCACGGTACCCATTTAACCGAACAGCGTCTTTCATGTTTCAGAGGAAACTAATAATTACTTGCCATTTAAACTAGAGCGATTCGAAGGACACTTTTTTGAAACAAATACGGTGAATTGCGTTTTCACATAATTATTGCTGTGGTCTTTTTCCTTCTTTTCATATTATGTCCAATGCTTTAACCGGATGCTAACTGGCATGGTGCCAATTTTTCCGAGCATTTGTAGTGTATCATTTATGCAAATTAATATGACGTCAACGTCATTAAAAATAATAGAAACACTCAAGTACCATGAAGGTTTGAATTAAAAGGTGGGATATATTTCTTGACCATTAGAAACTCTTATCTGGCATTTCGGTCTTCATAGCATCTTCATCTTGAAGACGGCGGCCAAAACGGACGAATTTAATGATAAAACCTTAAAATTGCTATATTATATGTAATACAAATTATTTGGTTATATCATTCAAAATATTATCAGATGTGTATATTAAAGTGTGAGATAATAATGTCTTTGACCATTAGAAACCACTGTCTAGCATTTCTGTTTTGTTATCAATAGAGAAATCTCAGATGGTGACCAATACGGCAGAGTTTAAGATTTTTAAGACTTAAAAAGTCTATATATCATCCAGAATATATATAATACTATAGATATTTATATGTATATTTTATATTTTTTTATCAGCTTAAAATTCAAGATGTTGTTCAATTGATAGCAATGTATGGCAATTTTGTAGGTTTAAAGAACTTAAACGGACGATATACTACCATAATTTTCAATATAAGTATATTAACAAATCAAAAAATACCATGGTATATGAGTTTCTAATTATCGAAGTCAAAGAGCACGTGTGGTGCAACGGATAAGTGCAGGACTCGTGATCCTGATTTCGTGAGTTCGAGCCCCGCTGAAGCAACGTGTTTGTGTCCCTGGGCTAGTCTCAATTGCCTCGTTCATCCAAACGAAATATGGGGAGCTGTTATGTTATGGGGGATATCACAATCTACGTGCTAATAGGCAGTGCGCTAATTGGCCAGCAGCACACCTAAATGACGCGACATGATTCTGACGATTTCCTGCTGACAGCGTAATAATAATGGCCTTGCGCATTGAGACAACATTGTTGTGTTTGCGCTATATAAGTGTGGTACTATTATTATATTATTTCTTACTTTAATTTGTTTTTTATCATACTTTCTGGATAATATAACTAAATATATAGATAGTACGAATTTGAAGCCGGCCATATGGCTTCCATTTGGTCTAGAGCAAGATGATATTAAGTAGATGCTGAAAGAGATTACTCGACTACCCCTCTAAAACAACATTGAGTGGCTTCCTCCATACAATTTTTATATCTAGAAAAATGGGAGTTGTTGAATTTCTTCACCATCTTGCCATTTTAGTGGAACTTTTGGATACATTTTGGCTGCCATTCTGGATCTGAAGCAAGATTATTCTTATCGTTTCCACACACAGTTGTTTTCAAATATTATCTGGGCAAATAGATGGGTACAACGTCTTGCTGCTTTACTGAATCCCGCAAGGTCCTTGTCTGTGCATTCTTGCTTCAACAGTTGGCAGACCGAGAGATGTTCCATTGTCTGCGGTGCTATTCCACAACCACAGGTAGTGTCCTGATCTGCTTCCAGGTAGCCCCACTTCTGCAAAGAAACCTTACATCGGTCGAATCCGGTTCTCAATCTGTTGAGACATGCCATTCATTCCACGAGGAGTCAGCTCCAGGTGTAGATTCTCACCAGGTTCACTACTTGATGAATAGCACAAGTCTTTCTTTCCACAAGGCACTCTCTCTTAAACTCCTTAGAGACTGTTTCAAGGGTTGGACTTTGCTAAGAAACTCTCGCTGGATTTTAGGCGTTAGCAGCACGTCTGTCCGGACATAGGGTACTTCACATCCCGGGGGGGTACTTGGCCCAAAATTGGGTACAGGTTGTTTCCGCCCGGTAAAAAAATCGACCCATGTTTATATTTACCAATTTGTACAAAAAGTATGACCCATTTATATAGTTAGTTCCGAATTTCGACCCATTTCTATAGTTGCCTTTGAAATTTGCACCATTTTCATAGTCACTTCGTAAAATCGTTACATTTTCAAAGTACATTTCCAAAATCAAGAAAACACCATTCATTGTGTGATTTACCGAAAATTAGAAAATTGACCCATTTTCATACTAAATTTTTTATTTTTTTTATTTTTTTTACCCATTTATATAGTAGCACTGACCTAAAACTGATCCATCAATTAGCCACATGGTGGGACAAATGACCGCGTTGTTATAGTCGGGTGAAAAATGGAACCTATCGGTGGCACAATGTACCCGGCGCGGATCCAGGGGGAGAGGGTGCGCGCCCCCTGTCATTTTCTGCAATTCTTGCAAAATCGTGGCCCTTTTTACTATTTTGACCAGTTACTCCTTTCAGCCGCCTGCATTTTGACATTTTTCAAATCCTGGATCCGCCATTGTATGTACCTACCCTTTTCCACTGAGTAACCCCCCCCCCGGCTTCACATTTACACTTGGCAGCTACGCGTCGCTACACTACGACAGATGTCTGGTGAGCATTACTGCTAGGATGTATACAGTAAGTTCTCCGTTGGAGTTGGTCGAAAGCATCCTGTGATAAGTAGATAATGACTGGTTAGAGTTTCTGCTGGCCATTGAAAATATTTGTGCGTTTTTCCTCATTTTAATGATTATTATGGCCAAGTATGCTACTTTTACAATAATTTTCAAATTTTGGACGCCATCTTGAATATTGCTGGAATGCTTTATTTTTTTCATTGTTGTAACATCTTGATTGTGTTATAGAATGATAAAAGGAAACTAAAGAAAACTTTAAGGTTTTATTATCTTTATCATATTTATAATGCGGGACAAAAGAGATATTAATTCAATTTCGCACTTTTTATCCAATAGAAGACAAAAATATTCTTATTGTTTTCCTTTCATTATTCATCAAATACAGGACTGAAACAACTCAATACATGCGACGTATCATGTTTTGGGTGGAACGCTAACCATTGCTAAACGTAAAGTGTTTGTTGTGTTTTTCACTTTTTCATATTGATTTATGCTACGCGATATAAAGTTATTTATTTCCAATACGTAAAAATTACAAGTATACATAACAGGCGTTTATTCAAGGTGTCATACTCGAGTGCCTCGTATTTTAATTACATCTGTTTAAAATAAAATAATACGTCATTCGTGACTTCGTCTCAAGCATGTCATCATCTATGCATGCTCAATATGGCAGTCATTGTTGAAGATTTTCCATGTAATTTAAATTGGAAATAGAATGCCCGTGGGAACTCAACCACACTTTATGCGGGGAGCACTCAACGAATGAATCTAACCATAAGTTATAAAACAAACTTTGGGTAATAAATCAGTAACACAGTTGGTGTTGACCAATTGACAACATTCACATTTACAAATAATGCTTCGCTAAATACGCTGTTTTGCAATAAGGTTGAAATGCCAAACGGGAAGAAGATCTTGGAATAAAAGTCCTCGATGACGTCTCCAGCGTTTTCTCCATATTGCAGGAATTCAAATGCAAGGTATTATAATTGAAACCAGCGAAAGTCGCAATGGGTTATCGTCAGTAAAGATTTAAAGTGTACACTGTTGCCATGGTTGTACTGCAAAACTGCTCCCATTTCCAGTGAAAATAGCGCAAAAAGGGTTATAAGTTGAAAAGTTGAAGATACAATTTGATGCCAATTGCCAATCCTAAAGATACCTACCCCCACACCACCTGGCGGTGTAAGTGAAATTTTTAAGTGACGTCAACTTTTAGAGATAGCCAAAAGAGTGATTTTCACTCTAAAAGAGTGACTACAGGGCTCGCTCTTAAAAGAGTGAAATTACACTTTTGGGTCAAATTTACTCTTGATAATTTAAAAAATAGCAAAAAAAACACAACATTTTATCATTTTGAAAATTATCAAGAGAAAATTTGACCCTAAAACTATTCTTCAAAAGGTGTGAAATTTCACTCTTTTTGGAGGCACTCTAAAAGAGTGAAATCCACCTCTTGCATTTAGAGTGGTCACAATGAGCATTAAAACTATATTTGTTGTCACAAATCTCCCATACTCTACATTCGATTAAGAATATTCATAGCATTTATGTGAAACGTTTGTAGCCATTTTGATTTTGTGTGAACTACCTTAGCTTACTCTCTAAATATAAAAGAGTGAAAGTAACTCTCAAAGAGTTGTCTGACTGACCTATCTTAATTTAGAGTGAGAAAGGAACGCAAAAAATCACCCCAATCGAATAATTTTTACTAATTAGGATGAATCACTCAGCTCTTTGGGAGTGAGTTTCACCTTTTTTTTAGAGAGTATAGAGTATAACAGGACTACAATAAGAGTAATAATAGTACAACTGAGATGCGAGAGGGGTTATAAAATAAGGTTGTGATCAATAGTGGAGAAGGAGGAGAGATCATAAAAACGGTCCTGGCCATCCCGATATTTGGGACCACCTTTCGAGGAAAATGGCAGCCCCAAGAGGGTGCAGTTCTCCGGGAAACCATATCCTATGCCCCTAGATAGAGCAATTAGCTGCAATCGTCTTGAAATCAACATCCCTGGGGAAATCAACATCCCCGACCGTTAGAATTTAGGCGAAATGTAAAAGAACTAAATTGTATTCGTTGAAGAGTGATCGTGGACTGAAATTGAGTCACTATGAGGCAGGGCATGCTAATCTACCAAGGGCTGAGTTCACTAGCCTTGGATGTGCACATGTTAACAACAGCTGACCATGCATGTTCTGGGTATCATAAATCATACTAAAAAACGGGTGTGTATTTGCTCAATATACTGGTGATTGGAAGTTATTGAACTAAGCCATGGGAATTGAGATTGTATTAGCTCATAGTGAGTGTTCTCTCTAATTAACAAAGCAATCACTAATTTTAAATAAATAACCAAATTGCTTATTTTGCAACGTGAATATTGCAATATTTTGCATATTTTAAAGTGAACTTTACAGGCTCCCCTAAAGAAGACATTTTCTTGTTTCTGATTTCATTAAGAACTGACTCTTTAAAGCGTGACGTATAGACCAGTTAACATCCTATGTCAATATCTTTGTTTGCCTTCGAATCAATTCCTGGAATCGTTATGGCCCATAGTATTAAAACTCTAACAGATACAATTGCCCAGTGTGTAACAGTCAGGCCGACCTATTTCAAGATACCAGGCCCTAACATGTTTACAAGCATTGCTGTTAACTGGTCTATACTGAAATTAAGTTGCAAATGAAAATCGCTCTTATTCATCATTGGGATTCCAACGTAAATTCATTCACCCTCTTACAATATTTAGTTTTCTTCCATGCCATTATTAACAAAACAGCGCTGCTACGTCACCTGTAAACAAAATCTCCTATGATAATTTCAATTTATTAATCCTGTGGGCACTAGTTTTGTTTTTTTTTTCATCACCTTCATTAGTTTATTCAATATGACCTTAATAAACGTCTATGCTAAATAAAACTGTTATTAGCAATGCCGTATTCAGTAAATAGAATTAAATTATCTATCGGGTGGGCTATTAAGAGCAAAGTAACGTGTTTTATTCAAGGTCGATATTTTATTCAAACTAATTTAATTAATTATTTTTATTGAAAAAGTGAATACAAATTATATGATTCAACAAAAAACATCTCAGTCATCTTTCCTACAATATTTGCTGTTTATATCCTTGTAAAATAAGGAACCGTTCTTTTTCAACGATTTTATGCATCCATCAATTTTAGGTAATTTCGATCCATGCTCACACTCAAGGGATTTCTCATTTCTTTAATCTATTTCCTTTAAAACCCATATTCTTATACTCAAATATGATCAAGTTTTTTACCAATATGACCTGCATACATACGCTTTGACAAAATTTGATCTGAAAAATGTGACCAACACTGTGAGATGTTTGATGAAGGCTTTTGAAAATTTGACAGAGCTGTTACAAAATCTGACAGAGACTTTGAGAAACGTTTACCAACACTGAGAGAAATTTCAACACACTTTTCAGAAGGCTTCGAGGAATTGACCAAGAGTTTGAGAAATTTGACCAAGGCATATAGAAATTTGACCATGACTTTGGAAAACGATAAGGTTTATTGAATTTGATCAAGGCATTGAGAAATGTGATAGCCTTATGCTGAATTTGCTTAAGTTTGAAAGTATATGGAGACTCAGGTTTCTCAATGTTGCATTTATAGGTAAACATTCCATACAAGTGCGCATTAGTCCTAAACTGCAAGACTACTGAAGAACAAGCTTCAGAAGAACAACTGAATTATTTTTCCAGCAACCACCCTAATAAAACCCAATAATTTATTGCACATTTTGACCACTGCATTTACATGGCAATTCCAAGTCAGATTACCAGCAACTAACACGTCCAAGAGGCGAAGAGTCAGTTGTTTCGAGTTCGGTTTTATTTACAAAGCAAGAAGGAATAGGCTTTGTTTTACGGAGGGTAATACATATCACATAATTTATAATTCGAAAGAGGTTTTTTGCCAGTGATTATTGTCTATCCACCAATTTAATTTATCAAGATCAGATTGAAGCGCAACAGCATGACCGCAGACGCTACTTTTGATTTCCTTGAAGATGAAAGTGTCGTCTGCACATTGCGTATCTACAACTAAATTTTTAGAGGTTGTAAGTGATGAAAACCTAACTTGGAAATAGCATATTGACGGTATCTCAAAAACATTATCACGAAACATTGGTATCATTAAACATTTTGTATCAGGTCGTATTTTACATTCCCTATATTGTACTCTTGTTTTACCTTTTTTAAATTGGAGAAACGCGCCAAACATTACTCAAATAAACTCTTTAAACTCCAAAAGTGTGCTCTTAGAACAATATCAAATACCCATTTTAGAAGCCACACCGCACCATTATTTTCTGATCATAACATTCTCAATATTTTTGACACTTACAACCTGGAATGGGTTTATTTTTGTACAGGTACAGTGCAAATCAACTTCCAATCTACTTTGATGGGTATTTTATTCGGAGTAATGCCATTCATAATTATAAACGAGAAATTCCAATGATTATAATTTGACCAAAAACAAAAAAAGTATTTTCAGAGAGAACATGCGGACCAATTCTTTGGAATTCATTTCACGAAAAATCTAAAGAGTTCAAAATCAGCTAAACATTTTTATAAAATCAATACAAAAAACTACTCATTTATAAATATACTCGAGTAATTTGTTTATCTTGGGGCATATGTCTTATTTTGTTACTTTCCCTTATTATGATGTCTTTCGTAGTTAACTATTAAGGTCCATGGCAACATTTTGTATCAGAAGAAAGCTACTATTTTTCTCATTTACCCTGTGAAACTTAGGGCCAAAGGATGTTTAGTTTTTTTGGAAGTAATGAAGCGAAATGTCCCTGCCAATTTGTCGACCATATTAATTTTTTAAACACAGTACTCTATGGGGCTTACGAAATCACGTTTTCTGCTCTCACCCTAAAACGCTAGCATTGAAATATCGGCGTGAAACTGGACAGGACAGGTGGGGTTTTTTTTTGGGTGAAGGCCAATCTATCAAAGACGAAAACTTCATATCCTTAAATCGGGCCATCCCCCTTTAAGTTAAGGGGATGGCTGCCTCTGGCCTTATTGGTTTTTTGGCCATCTCCTCCATAATTGTCAGTGTTGTATTAATCCTCCTGTGTTCCTTGATGTATTGTACTATGTATTATGGAAATTTGTAATAAATTGATTCATTGAAAAATTGATTGATTGATTGTTGGTAAGCAGACAAACGCATACAGATGGAGATCATTAACATAAATGTTGAAAAAAGTGGACCCAGCAAGGATCCTCGAGGGACTCCGGATAAAACATTAAGCCACTCAGATATGGAACCATGTTGCAGTGGACCGGTCAGGAAAGGCTTTATCCAAGGCTTTAAGAACTTTGACCAAGGCATTGAAAAAATTGACCGTAGATAGGATAGTGAAAAAGTCCCAATGCTTTGAGAAATCTGTCCGAGACGTTTGGAATTTACTTGGCTTACATAAGAATTTGACCAAGGCTTTTGAGAAATGTGTCCAAACTTTGAGGAATAACTTGATCAAGGCTTTGTGAACCTTGGCCAAGGCATTGGGAAATTTGACCAAGGCATTGGGAAATTTGACCAAGGCATTGGGAAATTTGACCAAGGCATTGAGAAATTTGACCAAGGCATTGGGAAATTTGACCAAGGCATTGAGAAATTTGACAACATCCAGAAGAGTAAAAGAAAATTGTTCTGAGAATGTACATACTGCGAACTTTCCAAGCCAGACTTAATTTTGTTCTAAACGTTCATATGCACTTGATTCTCTATCCAGACAAATTACAGATACCTACACCTCTTATATTATACAGAGCATGATATTATCACAGAGCTTCACAAATAGCCCAAAATGATCGGTAAGTTTTATTACTGAGGTAAACCAACAGCCTGACCACCAATTTGAACTTCAAACATACAGGTCATCCGCTTCATATAATCTCGTCTTTCTCTTCTGGAGGCGGTTATAACAATTTCCGCTTCACAGAATTTTTCCCAGCTCTCGTGTATCACATTTTAATTCAAATTTCACTCGACATATGGTTCAAATTACTCTAGAGTCTTGCAAGTGCTACCGCCTTGGATTTGATTATTTTAAAACAAGACGAAAACTAACCCTCTGGTCACTAACTACCGATTTCATTGGCTATTCTTAGGGTGACATGAATCACATGATGCAATTGGCCAATCAATTGTAAGAATAGCATAAATGTGCATAGAGATATATGGTATGTCTTTTTTTCATTGGTTACTGACAGGTTATCACGTTATGTAATGTGCCAATCAGAGGTTAGGTACTCATAGAAAGGGTGATGACCTCTGGGGTTAATTAAACAAAAAGACACGAGTTTCAACTGATTAAAATCACCATCCCAATTTATTCTGATCACTGTAACTTAAACACCAAAACAAAACCGGATTTCAGAAAAATACAGCAGTGACATTTTGGAATAAATAATATATAAAAATAGATTCGTGAAAATATTGCTGAATCGTAATCCTATTATGAGTATACCTGTTACTAACAGGTGATAAAACTAACATAATGGGTAAAATCCACTTTTTGCAATACAGCCAAAAGGTGGGCACTTTTACCTGTATTTTGAGATGCTTTGAGAGGGGGTTACAAATCTGTCAGACTGCAAAAGAGTCTACGAATCTTAATCTTTGATTACTACAATTTGTTGGCAGTTTTAAATGTGATTTCGGGTATCTAAATAAGGAGGTTGAATTATCAGGAACAATTTTACCAAGATTGGTACTGATCTCAACATTTTCAGTTACATCTCAAGATATAACTCATAATAGGATTAGAATCAAGTAATATGATGTTCACCCTGAGACTCTCTTAGTATTTTATACAAAAAATAGTGCTATTTTTTCTTGAATACGAAGTAATGTTAAACACCATGAATTACACAGAGTATTTGACAATATCTGTCAAATTTCAAAATAGGTCTTGTTCAAATAAACCTTACAATACCACGCACTTTGATCCGCGGTACATCTTTTTATCGGGTGTAAAATTTATATTGGCCAAAGTGCATCATGTTGCCCTATATTATATCGGAAAGGATATAGCTGTTGACTTTTATCAAATAATGCTCCAAACTTTTGGCGAACACTTTATTTTCGCGAATTTTGCAAGAGGGGTTTATATGTGAAAATTACTTGTCGCTAATCTATTTTTCATGCGGGTCTTATACGATTATTGGCTACATTCATGAAAATTTATTGGTGAAAAATAAGTGGGTTGCTAATTCGCGAAAATGTCTTACTGCCAAATTAAGATGTTTTAGGGGCCTAACTTTCTGTCCTGCTATAACCTTTACCCGAGTTACAATTGAACATTGATCTGTAAGCATGTACACATTACCAAGTACCTATAAACAAATATATGGAGCTTTTATTTTTTTTTACAATGACGACCTAAAAATGCTAAATTTCTTGGTCCTCGCCGCTTTAGGTGACCTTGATTGTTTCTTTGTGTCGCTTCGTCCCTCTCTGTGTCCGTTTGTTTGTGCCACACAACTTTGTGTCGCTTTTGTCGAATGATTTTGTTTATGTTTACTCTAGAACGCAAAGTCTGACAGACCTGAACACCTTTTCCACAAAAAATAAAAAGAATATTGTATATAAAATCTATTGAATATTGAATATAAAAAGAATAAAATATTGTTTGGATATATTTCCTTGTTTCAAAGGAACACCATGCAAAACGCTAAAACTCTGTAAGCCGTACAGTGAGCAGAGAACTTTGGAAAAGGCTTAACTGCAGCTTGAATGAGAGTTACAAGTCAGATGAGGCAGCCATGCTCTACAAACAAATGGAAGATCTCACACTGGCTGACTCAAAGGGTGATTATACCACCACATGGAAAATCATCCATAATCTATCCGGCAAAGACAAGAAAACCAGAGTCAAGGTTATCAAAAGAGATGGCACCCCACCAACAAGTGAGAAGGACCTACTTGCAGAATGGAAGGAATATTTCAGTTCCTTGCTCAACAACAGCCACGGTTCACTATTATCTGAACTGCCTCCACCGGCTTCTCAAGATCTGCCTATCAAAACCAATCCACCAACACTAGAGGAGACGCTACTACTTGACAGTGTAATTACATCTGAAGCACTCCAGAATGGTGGTGATGCAATGGCTAAGTTCATGGCTTTTGTACTGAAGTATACACCACTCTCACTCCACCCAGCCAATGGACCACTAGCGTCATTGTTCCTCTACCCAAGAAGGGAGACCTTAGTCTGATGACCAACTATCAAGGAATATCTCTTCTGTCAATTACAGCCAAGGGTTTACAACAAGATCCTTCTAAACAGAATCAGAGATCATGTGGACCCCATCTTAAGAAGCAACCAGGCTGGATTTCATTCTTGAAGAAGTTGTGCCCAGCAGATCCATATATCCTCAGAAGAATCATGGAAGGTTTCCAAGACTATCAGCTTCCTCTTACAGTCACCTTTATAGACTTTAAGAAGGCCTTTGATGCCAATAGAAAGGTTATGTTTGCTGTCATGCGGCATTATGGAATACCGGAAGCAGTAGTGAATGCCATAAGTGCGCTATACAACAACTCTAAAAGTGCAGTAATGGTCGACGGAAACATTTCGGATCCTTTCGAAGTCACCACCGGAGTTCATCAGGGTGATGTTTTAGCTCCATTCCTTTTCATCATATTAGTAGACTTTCTACTGAAGAAGGCCACTTCAGATTTTGACTCTGGAATTGTAACACACCCTCGCCGCTCCAGACGATACCCAGCCAAAGTATTGAATGACTTGGATTTTGCTGATGACATTGCCCTGCTGGAATCCACTCTTCAGAGGGCACAGATACAGCTGACCAATACTACAGCGGCAGCAGAAAATGTTAGCCTCATAACAAGCATACATAACAAGCATATCCAAGACAGAGTACATGACTGCAAATATTGTCATCCTCATCCAACACTTCAAGTCTATGGTGAATCCATCAACCATGTGACAGATTTCAAATATCTTGGCTCCAAAGTGGCATCTGCTGCAAGCGACCTAAAAAGACGCCAAGCATTAGCATGGAGAAGCTAGAACGTCTGTGGAAAAGCCCCCAATTATCCATCTCTGCAAAAGTCAAGTTATTAAACACTACCTGTGTGACCATCCTACTCTATGGCTGTGAATCCTGGGTGCTATCATCATGCAACCGGTCAACCAAGTATCCACTTCTTTGGAACAACTCTGGAAGAAGTCGACAGGGATGATTTAATTGGCATCCCCACCAGTAAGGACCTGTCTTGGTCTCCTGTGATTACCAAAATGGTTAAAACTGTCAGTTAGCGACCAGAATTGCTCCGTCGAACTGCACCTTATCTTGAGACAACACAAAGGGCTGTTATATATAAATCCATGGTTCGATCCAACATGGAATATGTAAGCTCGGCATGTTGTGGAGCAACACCCACTACACTATTCAAACTTGATGCAATCCAGGGATGTGCCATTTCCATCATCGGCATTCCTTAGCGCTCACCTTTTACCACATCCAACCATTGGGTCATCGCATGCGGGCAGTTGGAATTGCCACTCTTCCACCGCATGTTTTATGGACAAGCACCAGATCTCCTCAGCCAGCTGCTACCTGAGCTGTTGATCCTCGCCTTAGGCGCTCAGTCAGGTCTCACGACCTTGCTGCGAAAATCCCAAGGTCCAACTTGGCCTCAAACAGAAGATTTCTTCCATTCGCTGTAGGGTTATGGAACGCCCTTCCTGCTCATGTAACATCAAACAAGCACTTGCAGAGTTTCAAAAGGGAGGTTAATCGCTATCTTGGCGCCAATCCGTCTGCGAACTGCTGTTAATGCCTTGACCAAAAAAGTCTAAAGCACCAATGTGATAGCAATCCCCCACCATTCCCCCAACTTACCCGCACTGGAGGGGTGGGATATGGAGTACTTAAAAAAATTGTGTAAAAACCCAAGCACGAAAGAAGCAAGGGTACGACGTAAGTTAGGCGGAGGGACGAGGGAGTTTATATGACCGTTGACCCCTAAACCGTAGGTCACACGACGGGTCACCGTGGGACACTTTGAATTGAATGTTTGTCCAAAGCGAAATGTTGACATTGTTAACTTTGTAGTTTAAATTTGACTTTGATTTGACTAAAGTTGGCCTTTTAACCATAACATTTGTGAAGGGAGGTCAAGCTTGTTCATATACACACGCATGTCACGCGTTTTAGGGGAAAATGACCTTTTTTAAGTTTATGACCCCTAGAAGGGACCTCAAGCCATCCATAACTTTTGTAGCCATTCACTCCATATCTACTAATGCTTTGAAGTTCTGATGAGTTGGTTGAAATCCAACTAAATAGATATGTAAAAAAGCAAATGGAAGAAGAAAGAAGAAACTGTAAGAAAGAAGTTTGGCGAAAAAAAAAATCTTTTAAGTAGTGGTATTTTTCCCAAGAACCGATCTTCCAACCTGTGACCAAGCCGTTCCATTAGCATGAAGAGGAGGCGACTTACCACACCAAACCCCCCCCCCACAAAAAACAAAGGAAAATATCGTAGAATTATTGGACTAAAAAAAGCCACCCAAAAAACTAATTATGTTAACAAACCATTGTACGATGACATTAACATCCATGTTGCATCATACTGCCCCTGATTACATTACCTTATGTATGGTGAAATGTATTACATAGACCCAATGTATTTAACAAAAATCTACCAAAAGTCCTACAGATAAAAAGGAAATCTTATTAATGCAGGAGGTTGAAAGAAAGTAAATAAAAAATAAATGTGGCCTCTCCAATGATGGTAAACTAGCACACTCATGGATTCAAAAAGATTATAGCTTTGTAGTTCTTCACTTGCCGATTTAACAGGTCACGATTTCAAAGCCTTTTCATTTCAATAATACGCAACATGCGTTTGCTCCCGCTCCCGGCTTTTTTAAATTAACATCAAAATAGCGATTCATTGATTCAAAAAGTATTCTGAATTGGTCGGTTGTAATAGGTTTGCACAGGTCAGCTTATACTTACTTACATGACAGTATAACTGTTCCGCTTATAAATGACCCGAAGGTTAGACAAAAGTGAATCTTTGGACAACTGGCAATATATACCTGAAGAAAGTCATCCTCTTGATCATCATCCCTGCCCATCCCAAAACCAAAAGATCGCTCTTTCAGAAAACGTACTATAAAGCCGGAAAAAAATCGTTCGAGCTCGATTTCCAGATTTTTCTGGTATATTATATTAATCTTCAAACGATTAAGCTTTGGGTTACATGTTATATTAACATTTCAGTCAAGTACCATTTTAGAAAACGTATGCAATGCAAACGAATGAAAAAAAATAGAATGAACCTTGATACTTTGATATTGTAGTCTATGAGACGTGATTGAGGAAACATTGAACATGTTTTGACATATACATGGTGTACACATGTAGCTCCGAGAGCTTTGAGACTTTTGAAGTGGTGTTATATTCAAACGTTCCAGTGTGTGTGTGTGGGTGTCTGTTCCACCAAAGTGATACGGGTGACTTATTAACAGAGGATAAGTAAAACAAACCTGGAGGATGTGGGTTCATTGGACGACAGGACAGACAAATTGCAGAGCACCAACTTTTAAATTCTGTAGTATTTTGTACATTCCTAAAAAGGGACACAATGATCTTCTCTGAAGATGGAAATTTCTCTTAATTTGCACTCGATTAATTGTAGAACGTTTCACAAGTTTATTGGACAAACAAGTAGAAAAAGAAACCCCCCTCCCCATTCTGCAAGAATTGCAGAAGGCACATAGGGGTTACTCTGTCTGTGTGTGTATGTGTGTGTGTCAGTGGTCGAAATATTAACCCTTAATATATTGCATGCCGTATGAGTTCCGTAAGTGCTACGATGATGCAACTTGATGGAAAGGAGGGGGCGGGGTGGGGTGACATGTTGGTGACCTAATGTGACCTATGTGACCTCTGGCCCCATTCACAAACCGCGACGGCATACGACACTCGCGGTCCGGGGACCGCGATATATTTTTTTAAATGGGGTCAATTTTGCACAATTTCCTAAAAAGTAGGGGTCTTTGGGTGAAAATTTTCTAAATTTTCAAAAAAAACTGAGGTCTTTGAATGACAGTGATAATTTTTTTTTTTTTTATAGAATACGAGGTCTTTGGGCGAAATGTAAAAAATGTAATATATATAGGTTCTTTGGGTACCAACGAGGTTGAAAATGGGGGTCTTAACAGCCTTCCATACGCGTCAACTTCAAAATGGAGTGACCCCCAGATTTGACCATTATATGGGAAGTTGGCCAACTGTTTTGATCCACAGATAGAGCAATCCTTATCATAAGCCAGGTCATGAGCATAATCATTTCCTATCACTTTCTCGTATGAAAAATTGATAACTGTTGTAGTCTGCACACATAAATTGTTGTAAAATTGGACAAGTCCCCAAGAGGAATCCCAGGCCTGATCAACCTGGACGATGAAACTACTGTAAAAGTGGAAATTTTCGCGCTACATTAATTTTCGCGCGCTTCTGAGCTAGGGCGAAATTAAAAACCCGCGAAATGTTTATTTTGTGTGTAGGTCTATGTAGGATAGCTGAAAAGAGCGAATTTAAAAACAAGCAAAAATGTTAAACGCGAAAAATTACACACGCGAAAATTATCACTTTAACAGTATCAGCTGGGTAAAGATGGATCTTCAACTATGATTTTGGACTTGCACGAACGAACGAGACAAAACTGTGGGTCCCACTAGAAAACAGTGATCAGACATGTGGAACTTCCCCCATGTAAAGGAGCAAATGTTTGTTTCGCTGCCTTGTCTCTAAAGAAGTCTCAAGCAAGATTTTGGTTAACATAGAATTGATGTTAGTGGAAGAGCTCAAAAGATATCAACATCCAAATGCCAAAATATATCTGGTTGAAAGCAAAATGTACAATCTGCATGAAGCAGCCACATGATTATAAATAAAACTAGCCAAGATACCAGGTACAATAGTAAGTTGGATCCTAAAAGCATCGGGGGCCGGGTTAGCGCAATGGATCTTCCCTCGCTTTGCACCACTGTGTTGGTAGACCAAAACAGCCATATCTTTAAGTCTTTCAAATAATTCTTAACATTGTTTTACACCATTAAGATAGCACTAATTTAAGCGAGGTCCCCATCATTTTGGAGTGATTTACTTCATGACCGCCGTGCCATTTAAAATTGGATCTATAGACAGTGCATAAAAACGGACTGCCGATCATCAGAATGTATCTCTACCTATACCTAACCCGACGGGAATGATATTTGTAGCAAATTAAAACTATAATTTCGCGGTCTCGGCTTTCGCGCTCGCTATATTCACAGAATATAAGATGTGGGCCGCCCCATGAAAAAACTTAACAATTTTGACACACACATCCATACAAAACACACCCACACACATACATACACACGCAACAACGGATTGCTAAGTGGTCCTGCAGCTATAGCTGGCGGCCCCAAACGTCTAAATAAGTATTTTGTTGATACCCACAGGTGGAGATACATGCTGCTTAAACATGCAACAGGCCTTTTCTGAATCGCCCTGTATGCAGTTAGTAGTACTCCAGGTGGAGTGGGTGGAATTAAGATTTACAGAGATTGCATATTAAAGGGAATCAGCGATTTCGAAAATGTATATTTTGTGTAGTAATTAAAAATAGGTCAACTAGAAACTAAAGAATAGTCCCCTAAAATGATCATTCCAAAGTTAGAGATGAATCGGATTTTGCCGTTTGTTTTATGCAGTACAAATTATGTACAGTTGCAACCGGCATAGGATACTAGTACCATGTATAACAAAATTTCCGGATCCAGATTTTTAAACAAAGTTGTGTTGTCTATATGAAGGACTGCGATTTGAGCTGAGTTATTTCACACAGTGCTTATTTACATGGACAAAGCAATATGTATATGCATAAAAAGACCGATTTGTTGAAAATTGAAGGCGCCCCTCCTCGAGAAATCTTCTGAGTCAGCCTTTAAATAGCGCAAATGAAAAAGCCATTGTTGTAGGTGCCATTAATATTTGAATTGCAGCATTTACTGACCACTGTCATGTGCAAGGGAAGTTACTTTTATATTTTAATATTTTGAGAAATTAAAGTTAAATGTAATGGCAGTTGTCCACGGGCATTACCTGATAATTCTAAATCTTGATGATGCAATGTTTGTAAGCCTTAAATAGTTTGAGATAGAAAAGTGAATAAAATTAAACAAGGGGTAAATTTTGTAAATGTTTCATACAGGGTTAAAAGATGTGTAGATATGGTCATCTGGATTAAAAAAGATATAAGTTGATTTCTAGGACATTTTAACACACTAGGTTAAATCTTCAAGGGCATCCGGAAGGTATGTTAACGATTTGAAATTGCACAGCTTTTCAAAATGGGCTAAATTATTCATGCTGTTGGATAGTAATGTTTAATACATTGTTATGAATTTGGTTTTGAATTGGGGTATAATTACTATTTTTGAGGGGGTAAAGGAAGGGAAACCACCAACCCCCCCACCCAACCAATTAGAGATAAATGGATTTTGTTTTGGCCATAATTGTTACAGAATTATTTTTTAATCATTAGATAATGCACCCCTCTTGAAAAGAATGGTTTCATTCCAAGGAGACAAAGTCATCGAGTGCTGCAGCATCACGCTGCGTAAATGATGTGCGTACAAACGCGACATGCATGACGCCAGCATAAATGGCCTTTTTCATGTGTCAAATATTCCACGATACCATGTAATAGTTGCACACACTATCCATCTATCACCGTAATGGATGGGCAAAATTTCTTGTTAACGTGATAAACTATACACCCACTGAATTGTCGATTGTGTCAAACACCTTTACATAATGAATATAATTACTAAAATAATCCTCTGAGGTTGAAGCTCCTTGCATGAGCGTACCTTCACAGGTACTCACCTATGGGTGAACTGTGGCCTGTGGTTAAAGGTCCGATGGCCCGATCGCTAATAGCCATGTCCCCAGAAGCCCCAGATTTTACCGGAAGTGGTCAACATTTTGGTATCAGAAGAAAGCTACTATTTTTCTCATTTACCCTGTGAAATCTTAGACCCAAATAATGTTTGATTTGGAAATTATTAGGGAAAATGTGCCCCATTTTGGTCGACCAATATTAATTTTACACAGTACTCTATGGGCTTACAAAATCACATTTTAGCTCTTGCATCAAAATGAATTGCAATATCGGTGCGAAACTTTACAGATGGGGTTTTGGAGGGGTTTTGGAGTGAAGGCCAATCAAGATGAAAACTTCATATCCTTAAATCGGGCCATCAGGTACTGTGTGTGTACCTAGGTGAATGAATACCCCTCAATGGCATGCAATGTGGCACCCAAATGAGGTACTCCATAGGTACTTCAAAGGTACTCCTAGGAAGAATCTGGCTGTGTAGTACTTAACAAATAAGGCTTAATATAAATATTCACATTCAAACCTATTGAAAGATCAACAATATACATCGCGGTCCCAAGACCGAGAGTGTCGTCTGCCGTCGTGGTTTGTGAATGGGGCCCCAAGGTCACATGAGGTCACCACCCCGCCCCTCCTTTCCACCAAGTTACATCAACGTAGCCCTTACAGAACTCATACGGCATGCAATTTATTAAGGGTTAAAATTTTTACCACAAACACACACATACGATCAGAGTAATCCCTATGTGCCTTCTGCAACTCTTGCAGACGACACAAAAACACTAGTCTCATTGGTTCATTTCTACAATGGTATGTTAATAATCTTCATTTATGATTGGCTAGGATACCATCATGTCATCTTTTTAACCCCTCCCACAATAACATCAACCATTGTGCAACACACAAGTGTTATTATCCATCTAATTCGGAAGCATTATTATTTCCTCTAAATCCGTCTCAAAGTTAACAGAACAATGACTTCTACACATGAGCATTTTAAGGATACACATTATGCTCTATGTTCCCTGAATGCTGTTGAGGGGCATTATTTCCAAAGAGAAGCTCTGTTACACTACACCTCACAGATGCTATGAAAGCAGTGCATATTAAGCTACACATTCCCTGAGAACTGTTGAGTTGCATTATCCCCAAAGAGAAGCTCTGTTACATTACAAGCAGGGAATAGCCTTGGACAAATGTACTGGTGCATACAGTGGTGAATAGAGCATACTTTCCTCAACAACACTCAAGGAACAAAGTCACAATGAGCATCCTTAAATAAAAGATCAAAATTGAGCAAGACACATTTTGTAAACTCTCTTAGTGGGATCTGGTCATTTGAAAACAGTGACAGCTTGAACCAGACCAAATATGCAGGCTGCATGACATTGCGAACTGATAAAAAATAGCACAGACATGCAAACTCAAGATGCACATAAATAAATGTTGATTTTTTTTTGTTCAAAATTTGGGGAAAAACTAAAATTGACTCTGCAATATGTTATGACTCGCACCTCAATTGACAAACTCCTTGAATAAGGGACCTTATTACAGGCCAAAGTGAGGTTGAAATAGTACACTGAAGCTATTTTAGCATCAGAATTTTCAGTTTAACAATCAGTAAAGCACTTGTGCAGATACTGTCATAGATGGTTACACTAATACCTAAAGCTTATAGTAGTCCAAGAAATCCCTTGCATTAGTATCAACTTGTACGTTCCACCATATACCGTACATGCCTAGATTAAGATTTCTGGATAAAAAACAAAGGCAATAGCCCTGCATATTCAGCTCTGATTAAACTATACTTGGATGCAGACCAATGGTTTGGATTAGAATCAACATTTATACTCAATAATTCCAGAGATTCCTATAAAAGAGTCATATCAAACTACACCATAGTTGAAAATATACGGCAATCTTTGTACATGCATAGTCTCTAGATGGTTATGTGTATGGCTGCATATGTGATGGTAAGGAAAAACAGTTGGTAACCAAAAGGTCAAAGGCAAATGTTTAGTTGTCCTCAACACCCTTTCCTAGAATCATGGAAGTCAGCACATATAAAGGTGCAACGAGAGATTTCAAATAACAGGTGTTCCCAAAAAAATGAGGGAAAATTCTGATTTTTTGCCCTAATGTAAAGCTTTCCATCAGAAATATCCGCATCTGAAAGCTTAAGCTGGAAATGTTTCTAATATTTTCTAATTTTGTATAGGAGCAAATACGAAAATTCAGATGTTTTATATTGAAATATAAGCAAATCAAAATCACCTTTTTTCTCTCTTTTAAGGTGCAATGAGAGTGATTTTGAGGCACCCAAATATTGGGTCAGATAAGTAAATTCTATAGATTAGAAACTCAATAGATTTCTTACCTTGTATTGCTACAGAAATGTCTTTAAAAGATGTGAACACGTGAAAAAGTGATTTATAGGCTTGTATTTCAATATAAACATATGCTGAATTTTGTATGTGTTCCTCTACGAAATTAGAAAATTCACAATTTTGTACCAAAGAAACAGACTACAGTTAACCTTTTACATGGGGAGATTTGATGGAAAGCTTTCCGTCAGGGCAAAAATCAGCACTTTCGATTGTTTTAGGGGCACCTGATATGTGAAATCTCTTGTTGAACCTTTAAGGACATTTCTTGTAGCCAAATACAAGGTAAAAAAAATCTATTGAGTGTCTAATCTATATGAAATACTTATTATGACACCAAATATTTGGGTGTTCTCAAAATCTCTCATTGCACCTTTAACGGCGGACTAATAAAAAATTCCGATCCAGAATTTTATAACCAAAGTTGTGATTTTCTAATGAAGGACTTTGATCTGAACTTTGCTATTTCACACATTGTATATGGACAAGCAGTATGCACATGTAAAAACATTTTGAAAATTTAGGGTACCCTGCTCGGGAATTTGAGTCCGCCTTTAATTACAGCCCACTCTATTAACACAACAAAGTCTCTTAACGAATTTGTTTTATTCATTTCTTTGATACAAAGATATCATTATTGCAACTTTTATTGCAACATTTCAAATTAGAAAGAAAAATAGCTGCCTGAAAATAATTGCCTTCCATAATAACCTGTTTCTTAGGAGATATCCAATGGGCTAATTCTGGTTGAACCTACTCTCCCTCTGTACAAGAGTTACGTCAACTCCTTCATGGTGGAGTATGGGTTTAATGGACAGCCCCATTTAATTGATAATAATGTCTGGTTTACCATGTAATCGTACATATATTAAAGCATATTAGCACATTTTTTGAAGAGCGCCCTCAATTTTTCAAAAATTTGTGAGATTCTTACACGTTTGCATTGGTAACGGGCAAGAAACTATACCTGTGAATGGTTAAACTCGAAAATGTCTGTGTCATCACAAACGAATTGAAATTTTGTAATAGAATATTAATAGTCGGGATCCCGCTATAATACAACTGGCTGCCCCCCTGGAAACGGCCTTCCAATGTGAAATAGCCGGGAAATAGTGCCATGCATATCTACGCTCATCCATTAGTTGTTTTCTCGGTTCAGGCAAGCAATAGAGGTTATTTCTTGAAGGTGGCACTCATGGACGGACATAAACGTAGCATTTCCAGCTTCGCCGTGAAGTCCAATCTGGGGTCCCAATTTTAATTACAAAATCGCTTATTTTATGATAAATAACCACATTTTTAGTATTCTCGTTTGGGCAGGTATGTTTCGTAGACAATTACCACATCACTGTGCAAAATATCACATTTTTGGGGAAAATTGGGTGCGCTCTTCAAAATGGTCTAATATGCTTTAATTGCAGCTATTGACTTGTGTAATGCTCATTTAGACATCTTCAACTCATTCAACATTATCAAAATCTGCTAAAACGGTGCCCACCTTTTAACACTTATAATTTTGTGCTTCAAGGAAAGTAAAACGATTCCATTTAATATCCCATTTTAAAGGTGTTGTTCGATTTATTTGTTTCTCTACTTGATATGAGCGCCTAGCACTTGCACATACAACCCATCACGTACCGTGGGAAACAAACTTGCGGTTTTGATGGTAGACGCAATAATGCATGTTGCAAAGCCCTATCAATACGGGTGATATTAATAGTGGTTAAGACATGGTTTCAGAATTGACTTAGGTGAGTGCCAAAGTGTGAAAAAATTATAGAGCAAAAAAACCATGTTTAATTTTTAAAGATGTTTTTTTCCTTTTTCCTTTTGTTTAGGTAAAAAATTGTTCGTAGATTATGAATTGTTTAATCGAAAACCCAGTACAAGGCACCATTTGCTACAAAAATGGATTTGGGACCAATTTTGTCCGAAAATTGCACTTTTCGGGTGACAAAAATTCACCTACCAAATGTGAAGACTTACAGAGTCTACAAATACACATATATGACCCTTTATAGTGTTAATATATCAGTAAAGGTACTAACTTATGAATTCCAAGTATTTGTTTTATCAATTTTTCTAATTTGACACCAGAACATTCAATGTGACATGTCCCGTGACAACGAACATTCAAAATTAAGCACTTCGAACAAAAAATGTTGCTTGCACAATCAATTCTGGAAGGAGGGTCTACAGTAATGTTTTACCTGTCAGTTTATGCAGAATGTAATAAGCTTCAAATTGTACCTCAACTTGCTTCATTTCAAGTATGGAATAATTCCAAAAATACAAAAATGTTTCCCACTTACCCCTTGATTTTTCAGTGCCGTGAAAAAAAATATGTTTGTTACAATAAAATTGGAACTACGCGAAAAAATAAAAGAGCTATAGGCTTGAAAATTTAATCGATTATGCCAAAACAAGTCCCTTCATAGTTATGGTATTAACTTTGTTTTACCTTGTCGAAAATTTAGAAATTTTTTTTTAATCAATTTGCGGGATACCAAATTACCTAAACAAAAATCCGGCACTGTTCAGAACCCGTGAAAAATAACCGAAAGGGTGACATCGTTGAAAGTTAATCGTTATTGCCAAGACATAGTCCCACACTAATATCATTAAATTTTTTTGTCAAACCTGCAAATATTTGAGAAAATTTTTTTATCAAAGCAAGCTGCAATTATCAGCAAAATACCATAGGTTCTATGGGACTTGGCTTTGCGCAATACCCCCAAAATGCGGTATCTCGAACGCATCCCATTTTTGCATTTTTTTACTTCAAATTTGGATTCACACAAAATTTTACCTAACAACATTTTTGTTTCATCAACTGTTCAAAGCAAGCACCTTCATATTTTTAACAAACTTTTGGCAGTCAAACCCTAGGTCGAATCTGAACCATGTCTTAACCACAAAACGCGGCGGTTTTTTTGTTTATATCTTGGGAAAGAAATGGATTCTAGGGCTCAATTTTCAGGATCGACAATGAGAAAATACTGCCTTTCATCTGATATCAAAACCGAATACTACTTCCGGGTAAATCAGGGGTTTCCCAAATACGATCGAAACAAGCAACTTTAATGTTGAATGGTAAAACTGCATATAAGCATATTACGTTGCCCATAAATGGCTCAAATGTTCGAACTGCAAAATAACCCAAATCACGTTTACGACACTTAACGGCGAAAGAAGTCATCCCAAATATTTTAGATTTGATGGGTGGCCAAGTTGTATGGGTAGTGGGGGTCAAAGGCCCGAGTTGGGGTAGTGTCTCCTTTTACTAGAAACTATGCTGTTTTTATATACGCATAAAACTATTTCTTTCATCATTTGATTGGTTGATACTATATCCGTATCATATAACCTATTAATGAAATGGTGGGCAAAATACCTCCCCTCATTGACTGGAGACCGTGGGCCTACTATTTTCCCTCAACCATTTGTCGACCTTCGGTCTCCCGTCACCTCGGCCCTCATGGTAGTTATTTTGCAACCATTTCCCTCATGAGCAGTCACTATTTGTATACTAGGTTTCCGTTCCCCAAAAATTAGCAGGAGGGAAAAATTCCCCATAAAGCTACTAATTTATTTGAAAATTGTCAACGACGACTTACATAGTATTAGTGCTTTCCCCATCTTTTTTCAATAGTTTCTTTTTTAGGGGAACTTTTTTTTCCCTGCATTGGTACGAGCGTAGAAATTGCATTGCCCGTACCTCACTGTGAAGATCTGACCCGATCAGCAACCCCACCTTTGACACTGATGGATCACATCTTCTGCTTATATTTGCGTGTTTTACTGAGGGTTACATTCACACCGTTTGGCAATTCCGTTATTTTTGTACTGTAGATTATCTGTAGATTCTTTTAGATAGTGCATACTGTAAAACAAAAAATCATATGTCTATATGTAGGTCGAGAATTTGTGGGAGGGAGCCGCGATTGATTTGAACCATGACCAGACCAGAGTCTTTGTCAAAGACTTCGGTGGTTAAAGATTTGTGGGATGTGGGGGTGAAACTCAGAAAGGTTCGCATTTGTTACAAGTTGGTCCCTATTAGGCTATATAGTCCCACCCCCCCCGGATCAGTTTATCTTCCTAGAGTAACACAGTTACAAGGTCTGTTACACAGACTAGACGCTGACAAGGCTTTTTAGTTGCGGTGGCAGCTGATCTCGACCAGACTTGGCAGGTTTAAAAAAAAAATGACAAGAAATATTTTTATATGTTATATACAACAAATATTGACTACTCTATATTTTGTGACTGGTGCAAATACCTCCCTCTCTAGGTGACTGAGACCCGTGGCCTACGATTGAAATAGTCGGCCCATGTCTCCATCACCTTGGGTAATTATTTTGCCCATTTCCCTATGACATTAATAATTGGTATAATAGGAAAGTGTAAACTGTTAACTGGAACAAATTGCAAACGGTACACATCCTTCTGTACTGCAGTCATGGTAGTGTCAATAATTTGTCACCCCTTCAAAAAATATGGCAATTAAGAACAATATCTGAGATTGCCAAATTTGATATTCTTTACAGTAAAAACATTTTTACAATTGCTGACTTGGTCGAGGACAACTTAACATCTTTACTAATCCTTGTATCAGATGCCCTCTTATAATCAAATGACCATTTCGTCAAAGCATCAAATTTTAAGCTGAATATTCTAAAATATTCTTTTAACACATTTTTGTCGACTCACGTTTGTAAACTCAAATAATATAAAGTAGCCACACATTGGTGGCTTATTTATATCAATGAAAGATTGTGACACCATTCATGACCAATATGAGGAGGAGAAATACTTGAACTGTGCTTATAAATGGTCAATGCAATACTCAATTAGACAGAGCTCAGCTGAAACGTGGCATTGAACTAAATTGTGATTGCTTCAACTGGGCAGATGGATATGATTGCGTTGCGGGGCCAATAAACCTAGGTAGTAATAAGAGATGAACACGACATGATTCTCACCCTTGGTTTCATTGTGTACACATTGGCGCAATCACAATGGACATGGTTTTCAAGTAATTGTCCACCTGTGTAGCCCCATAAATTTGGTATCAAAAGATGCATGAAGATGAACTCTAATCAAATGTTCGCAACCATTCCTGAACATATTATTCACAGGGAATATCACAGCTTATCAAGGAAGGTGTTACTTTTTTTTTTTTGACTCACGCGGTAGTATATTTATGAGGGCTCAAAAAAATCCTGATTTTTTTTTTTTTGAGTTTCTGGAGCCACAAGCTTCCAGTGAAAGAGATATGACTTTCAATGTGTTCGACTTTAATAAAACGGACTTACCATGTCTGTTAAAGCTTTGGACAACAGACTTCCTCAGAGTTGTTAATGACTCATCAATTATTTCAACGTTTGTCATTTTTATTACATTTTTTCAATTCATAAATAATATTTTGTTAGACATTAATTTTTTAACATTTTCCCCCGGCAATCTGTATAGCTTTTAACACCTAAGTCAGTGTTTTTGAGATTGCTTTCCAAATGCTGGCAAATTATTTGTGGAAGCCATCTCAAAAACCATAAGACTGGGCTGTTGGGTTGGACTCATATTGAATGGCATTTTTCATGCTGATTCAATATAGTCATGGAATGCAAAAGTCATGAAATTTTTGAGAACTTAAAAAAAAAGTACATGTTCTACGGACCGGTTTTGGTTTCGCCTGCCGTCGCGGTTGGTGAATGATAGGCCCCTCCCATGACCTTTGACCTCGTGATATGTGACCTTTGACCCTCATAAACAAAGAGGATTGCATGTAAACCTTCCATAAACCAATTTGGTTCCAATTGCACTTCAATTTTTCAAATGAGGGTTAATTTTACATTTCAGCCTATTTGACAACGTGACCTCCCATGACCTTGACCTTGGTAATGTGATCCTTGACCTTGGTATGTGACCTTTGACCTCACAAATGAGAGATCCCATGTAGCACCAAGAGAGGCGTTTCCGTAGCTTCCCACCTGCATTGCTTCCAATAGAGGTTTTGTACAGGTACTGATGTGAATCGTTGAGAGATGAAACGGCGAAATTGGACGAGTACGATCACAAACTTGCATTTTTTAAATAGTATTTCATCACTTAACAATTCACATGACTACCTTACAAAACTTCAATGGAAGCAATGCATTGTGGGAAGCTCCTGATATCTTCTCTTTGTTGCACCTATACTCCAGTTTGGTTCCAATTGAACGTCAACTTTCCAATTAAGGTTAATCGTTTACTTTTCAACCTATTTTACAAATTGTTGACCGCACATGACTTTGACCTTAGTATGTCACCTTTGACCTCATCCACAAAATGGGAGATGCATGTGGCACCTGTGACCCAAATTTTGGTTTACAATCCATCAGTATGTGGATATTTACAGCAAATGTTCACCCCGTTTCACAACAGACAAAACAACAACAACAACACAAACCAACAGACTACAGTGGACAAAGTGAGTGATCCCTATGTGTCTTTCTGTTCCGCCTTAAGGCGGCGACACAAAAATGGGGAGTTTGAGTTACAGTTGCCCTGTAGAGACCAGAGGTATTACCCCCTGAGGTATACCGCACACACCTTTCTATACAGTGATTGGCTTACTATATATTTAGCAGACATGAACCTCTTAGTAACCAATCAAATAGATCTTCTATAATATATCTGTACCAACATATAAGCTTTTCTTAACCATGTCCTCTGATTGGCTAAATATTTAATATAACACCATCCATAACCAATAAATTGGCTGGCGACCTCAGGGGGTTAACAGATAATAACATGGACAATTGTAACTTTTGTGGGGCTTGTGATAGACATGTGCAGAACACAACAAGTACACATTCATACACCAGGGTCCTACAGAATGCTCTTATGAGGTACTTCCTGGCGGCCAAAAATTTTTAATTTGTTTATGATGTGTAGGAACTTAAAAATTTCAGAAAAGTTAAAACTTGCAAATCTCCCCTGGCAGGTGCAAATAATGTAAATGAGCTGCAATTAATATGCAAATAATGATGACCCCAGTGCATGGTGTATTTCAAGCACCACACCACATAAACCAAGGTTTGTCAAAATTTCTACATTGGGACCTGGAAGTTCACCTTTGTAGTAATGAAGCAATCAGAGCAAAATATGCCCAAATGGAGCTCATTAGCATTCACGCACTGATTAGTGGACACAGTGCATGAGTTATTATTTGCATGCCCACTGGCCGCATTAACCAAGTTTTCGTCAACTTGAATTGGGACAATGGGATTTAGTATAAGTCCCAACCGTTGTAGGACCCATCAAAGCAAATTGGAAATGACTTATTAATATGCAACAAATAATAATCAGATGCAATGGGGTAATACTTGCATCCACCATTACCAACATAGCCAAATTGGCAAATAAAATTTGGACATTGGACATTTTGGATGTCCCCCAAATTTCCCCAATAGCCACTAATAAGAGCTAACAAGGCCAAACATAGGCATGCAAGTAGAGCAAGCCAAAATAAAGTGTATGCTATTTGCCCCAAAAGGGCTTAAATTTCGTTAAAAAATTCCATTTTGCCAAATTCCAAATTTTTGCCAAATTAGGGAAGAGTTTTTTGCCCCTCCCCAAAAAATCCTGGTTAAGGGCCTGCATATCAGTATTGACTTCAATGAGTTAAGAATGTCTTATTCTAGAACTGAACAATTTTCTAAACACTTGTTTTCCTGTAGCAGCATAAATCTTTTTCATGAATAATTAGGCAAATCCTCCTTAACAGCGACATAATGGCCATAAAAAATATTCAGCATAATGAAAAGGACCCTTACTGAAAATCACTAACAATCCCAGTTTAAAAACAATTTGGATGTTTAACATTCTGTAAAACAGTAACAACAGACTATTTCCAAGGGGGAGGTGGGCAGTTACGTAGCAATTTCCTGAAAAAGGATGCTGACAATTACTGTGCCGAGCATTTTACAAACTTGAAAGCAATGCTGTCATCAGCTCCCAGACAATTGCTATTGTAATATGTGGCTATCCGGCTAATCCATCTTTCATTTGCCAGATCAATATCTTACTACAAGCCTAAGTACAATGCCTGAATCCTGGTCTAATGATGTGATTGTGTTACCAAAACCTTCTAGAGACACTGTAAATTCTGTACATGGGATGTCAACAACCTTGGTTTCTGTTCGCAGAATTTCACGAACTGCCACCCTTCAATTACCTTCCCCTCTGGACTCTTCCCTGTTTTTACTATTTAACTGTTTTTACAGAATGTAAACATCCAAATGTTTTCAAACTTGTGGCAGTGAATGTGCCAGTAAGGGTTCCTTTTCATTATGTCATAGAATATTTTTTTGCCATTATGTCGCTGTAGGGGGAGCATCATTATTTACAAACCAAGAGGGGGTGGAAAATTTCATTTCCATCCTTCCTTGGGAACAAGTCATTCTTTACAACCAAGGGGGGGGGGGGTGGAGTTATCCCCTTATTTGGGTGACAATTTTGCCTCCCTCTTAATTTGCCCAGCAGACACAATTGTCGCCCTTCCCCTCCTAACCCTTTCCCTGACCTGTTGCTAGGCAAATTCATGGGCCTCACACACAAGGGAACTTAGGGATAAAGATGGCAATTACTGACCTCCTGTCGGCCACACATGCGTGGGCAGTTGAGCTGATATCGGGTTGCAAGTTTCAGTGAAAAATGGCCTCGAGGCGAGACACTCTGGCTAGAAATCTAGGCCAGGCTCCCAGTCGAATTGCTATGTCTCGCTAGCTTTGAGAAATTGTTCACTTCACTGAGACTAAACAATCTAACCGCTGAAGCGAATCTGGGCTAGAAGTAGCTTAAAGTCCGGGAACTGTCAATTTGAGGAAATCCCTCCATTTTAAAAGTTTTTATGTTGCCCCTCTCCTCTCTCCTTGATGAAAAATGTTTCATGTTCCCCCTCTTGCTCACAAAACTTTTCGTATTCCCCTCAATCATTCATCTCTCGCCCATCATAAATATGAGTCCTCCCCAAATGCCCCAATTTCAATGTAATCTCTATATCTGCTGTCCTGTTAAACCAATCATACTGGCTCTACGTGCACCTATTCAAAGACGAAATTCGGATTTGCATGCAACGGCCATAAAATACACACTTGTCTGGGTATAAGCTATTTTCAAACTTTACTGCCAATTCCAAAATACATGGAACTAATTTCTTGAGAATGATAATTAGTAGAACTACTTTATTTTTGGAATAGGAAGATGTAAAGCTGGGACAATTAAGCAAATAGCACTTTTTTTGAAGAGCGCCCCCAATTTTTCCACAATTTCTTGCACATTTGCATTTTAATTGATGTATACAATATTGACTGCTTTTAGGGGCATGGTTAAAACTAGCCCAGGTGATCTCGAACCCATACTATGCCCCGAGACGTAAGCCGAGGGGCATAGTAGGGTTTCGAGATCACCGAGGGCCTATAGTTTCAACCATGTCCCGAATAAAAAAGCAATTAATATTTGTTTTATATACCGAATATAGATTCTTGTCATCTGATTGGTTAAAAGACATTCTAAGCACAAGATTCTTTAACAATAGCCTAATATTGTAGGCCATAGTTTAGTAACACAATTTTGTGGTAACTTACCGATAGTTCTCCAGGATCCAACTTCTAAGTGGGTTCAATTAACATCCAAAATAATTATACACAGCAAAACTGAACAGTAACAAGTTAAATTCCATAATTCCACTTCTTCAATTCCATGTCCACATTTTTAAAAAGTCTGCATCAAGTCTCGTAAGTTCTTCCTGCCACGATTGCAAAAGTACAGCGTAATATCCAGGAACACCTTTGTCCTGTAGACCTTGTGTATCATTCAAATCCAGTGACTCTTGAATTAACGCCATGTCGTCTGGCGATATGTTATTTTTGTGCTTTACAACACCCTTACCAGTTACCTTGCTGTTTCAGGTTGCTAGAAACATTTGAAAACTCGTGAATAATTAGCAAATCCATGACCTTTGATATCAACTTTCCTTGTGTTGAGGAAGTGACGTTGGAGTCTAAAACGGATCGGCGCATCATCATGACTTTTTTGTTATACAAAGTGGCCATTTTTCTGTCGGCAAGATGCGTAGCAATTCATCGAACTCCGAATTCGGCAACCTTTCCACGGCCTGCAGATTGGTCCTCACCGCTGTCAAAAATCCACGCCCCCCCCCCCCCCCACACCCTCGAAGTATCTTCAAGGCGTATTTTACCTGCCGTTTGGTATAGCACTATCACTGCGTCTATGATTCATTTAAGCCCTTCGTCGTCTACAAGCTCAAAGCGTGGCTGTGATTCGCCATTTCGTTGCCCTTCGGTGTTGTTTGTACCAACTTCTGGACCATCACTGTGTGGTAAATGTGACACAAAAATTCCCCAAAAAGCGATCGTCTGCTTCAAACACAGAATGTGACCCCCGGCGAGTTTGCGCTGTATTTATCTCTTACAAACCACCTTCAATATGTACACTCGTAAAACGGATGGATAGTCCGTACGGCAGTCTTCTATGCTGGGAAGAGGTGTCCCGGGCAAGTTCATGAATGCGATGCCCGCTCTCCCATGGCATAGGTTCATTTTTGGTTCAATTCGTGAGCTAGTTGAATTTATGCCTCCACTTTTAACCAATCAGTACAGAATCTATATATGAGGTATATAATAACTATATACCTGTAAATGGTAAGCTCGAAAATATTTGTGTCGCAAAAGAAAGAATTTTGGTAATTACACAATAAATACCATGGAATCTCCAAACAGTAATTCAACGGCTGCTGGAACATACTTCCAATATGAAATAGCACCATGTACATATCTACTCTCATCCATTAGTAGTTCCATGGGTTCGGCAAGTCAAGTTGAGGTCATTTTCGTGACTGGCACTATTTTATAACGGACGGACGGAAAATTGGCGTTTCCAGCTCTTCCGTTAAATTACAATCAAGGATCTCAATTCTAATTACAAATTGCTTCTTTTATGACATACATGTATGCACTTTTGAGTATTTACCGTTCGCAGGTATAGTTTCATAAACAATACTAACACAACTGTGGCAAAAATAAAAATAAAAATTGAAAATTGGGGGCACTCTTCAAAAAAAATGTCTGTATTGCTTAAATCTAGGATAAGAAGGACACAATAACATCCTTTCCTTCATCTATCCTTTTAAAAACCCCTCTTATAAGAGAAAGAATCATGATGATCACAAAAATGATATTTCTAAAAAGTTAATGCATTTTAATTGTCTATTTTAAAATATTAAAACACACACAAAAAAACAGAAAACATTTTGTCTCAGAATACCTATATTTCTTGTTTTCATTAAACAAATACCAACGTTTACAAGGGTACTATCATCATGTAAAAAGAATTTTTGTTTGTGATTCTGCAAACATCGGCCTTAGCTATGAATCCTGCACAAATCGGACACTCATTAACACCCAAAGGGCGCCATGACAGATCTTTTTAATCGACAAGTCCCCAATTTCTGATATCTGTGCACCAGCAACTACAAATATCATCCAATGTGTTTCTAATTTGTAGCTTCATATCTAATTTGATTCAGTCTTTGCTGAACTCAATTACATATGATGCACTTTTTAATAGACGTTTGCGAAATCCCCATAATGCATCCCGTAAAGTTGGCCCCTTTCCATCCAGGACTTGTCCAAGTTTAATGTTTCAAAAAATTCTGTTGTTCTTTCGAATCGCCTAAAAACTACAATACAAGTACCTTTTCATGTTAAGTTTAATCTTACAGAAATGTTAGAAGAATATCATAGAACAAAAACAACCGAGGCACTGATGTTGAAATTTACGACAAAAGGTGTTATTTTCCGATCATACCGTTCCTAACTTGGCACCTTGCGGACGATTACACAACTATAGTCAACTTCCACAGGTAGGTTAAATATTTCTAGTATTTGATATGACGCTCTTACTGTACGTTTGGTAGCTGACTGAAGCTATAAAGTTCCCGGATAAAATGGACACTTAACAGATCATTATGGGGGTCACTCAATGTCTATCCCATGTAACCATGTTTTTTCATCTGTAACAAAAACTGATGTCTTAGACTTATATTTTTCAGCTTCAAATTACATTCATCATGATGTATTGGTTATTGATTACATCTTACGTTAAAAAATTCAAAGAATTAGACACACTTATCAAACACAAGAACCGTAATGTTTTTTTCATCTGTAAAAATCATAAAAATAGTACAGACAATCAAAATGTATAAAATTACTTTTTGTTAGAGTATATGCAAATTGTACATATAGATCTACACATGATAGGATCACGCTCCACTCTCTTTATACAAATATTATACAGTACATTACAGAAAGAGACATAAAACATTACATTGTTAATGTTTACATCTCTAATACGACATACAAAAAATTACTTTGTAATTTATGCATTTTTAGTAGAAAAATATGAAAATCAATCAAAATTTCACCTATGTCATGATGGCCATTTTTGCAGACTATCTCATTTTTTTCTCTTCTAGTTCCATCAGACAAGATCATCAACTGGTGTCTCCATATAGATGATTTGACCTATGACGCACTCTTGTTGACATTCAGGACGCCCTCTGTTGTTTTCTGGCAGGCAAAATATTACAGTAGTTTCTGTGACAGACCACATAAAATCTGGTTATAAATTACTTGCAGAATCTTTCCTGATCTATATTGGTCACAAAATGCAGCTGGTAGCATTAGCTTATTATGCTTGATAAGAAAAATTAGTATTATTTAATTCGAAACAAAAGTTACAGCAAAAAACAGAATTTCCCCATGCAAAGTATAGGTGCTTTTGCCTGCCAGTTTCTCTCTTACACCAACAGGGGGCGCCATAAACATAAACAAATGTCACATCACATGTTGGAGGGTTTGCCAGAATTTGAAATCAAGCTTAACTTTCCCCAGGTTTGTCCCTTCGCTCTCTGTTTAGGCAGGCCTAAACGCAGAAACATCTCATTTTGAGTTCATGGAAAATTTTCACAATATTCAAGTGTACATCGATAAAGCTGACATTCCATTCTGAATAGTTATTTTTTTAGGCTGGACAAAGTGAAAGACATGCTATTGAAATCAGGAGACCAAGCTAACATGAAAACAAAAAAAAGTTTGCTTGTGTACCCCTTGGAAAATATCTCTTTAATCAAATTACTGCAAATTACATAATTTAAAAATGTTACAAGTAATAAATACAAAACAATTTTGTTTCCATTAAGGATGATCTCATAGGTAGCTGAAAAGATACTAAATAGGTCTAAAAATCATTCTTGTCATGAGGTGGTCATAATTAAACAAATGAAAACCAATAACAGGCATCTTTGTCTTACATTCATAGAGGTTTCAGTTCTTGGATACACAAAAATCACAAAATACAGGGTTTTTAATATTTTTACGTTTTGAATTTTTCTGACAAACCGTACATCCTATTTTCATTTTCTTTGCAGATTATGAAAGCAGGTGTACTCCTACTACATTTCCTTGCTGCGGGTACCATGGAAATACCTATAACTCAAGATATGGGCATTTTTTCCCAAAAATCATGATTTTAACACATTTTTGGAAAAAAATGGCCATATATTGAGTTATGGATATTTCCATGATACCCGCAGTAAGAAAATTATATCTGCAGAAAAAATGAAAATAGGATGTAGGGTTTGCCAGAAAAAATTTGAAATGTAAAAATATTAAAAAAAAACCTGTATTTTGTTATTTTTGACACCCGAGAGCTAAACCAACAGAAATGTAAAACGAAGACGCATATTTTTGGTTTGAAATTGTTTTGATGTGACCAGATATTGGGAAATGTGATCTTTCAACCTATTTAGTAACTCTTTAGCTACCCATGGAACCCACCTTAAGCTTACATAAATAAGACAGTCACAGCAGAGTGCACATACACCTCCCTCTCATACACACACTCACCCACAAATCTGAAAGGGACTCTCTTTATGAAAACCTAAAAGTATCATTGTTTGTCTTTTATTCAGGGTTGGTTTATTCACCTAAACCTTTTTACCATTTTCAGTTTTTTGGTTAACTTGTCTTTGCCTAAATAAACAAAGACAGGGACATACAGAGTTAAAAATCAAAGACAAAATATGGAGCAAAATTCACAAGAGGGAGAGGTTAAAAAAGTAAAGAACCCAAATAATAGTTTTTAGAAGTTATATTTTTCCTCATCAAAGCATAGGGCAGAAATCTTTTATGCATAATATCATTGTAAATCGTAAGTTCATGCCCCGCTGTAAGCCAACGGGTTTGTGTCCCTGGCAAGATACTTATCTCATACCTCATTTGACCCATATGAAATTTTGGAAGCAGCTGTTAGGGAATATATACGATCAGTGGATAGAAGGCGGCGGCCCCTTAGATGAAAACACATATGCTTCTAAAAAATTCCTGTGGCAGAAAATAAATGTAAAGTGCTTGATCTTATGGAAAGGCACTGAAAGGCAACTAATGATATAAAAACATTTTTTTTATTTAATCACAAACCACTACATAAAAACTGGCAAACCACTGCTAAAAACCATATCAGTCATTTTCTTCTGGATTGTATATTGTAAACAAGAAGGCACCCTCAATTTTGGTCAAAAGTTGAGTTTTTTGCATTATGTATTGGAAATTTGTTTTAGTAAAGCTAGCTGCAGGTCAGGTAACTGAAACACATAATTTCAAATACAGGCAATTTTTGTGCAAAAAAATATCAGGATTCCAACATTCTAATATCATGAAAAGCCTAAAATGACACTTTTTAAGTAAATTAACAAACAAGCTTAATGTAAGTTTTTTACAAAAGAATGATAATAATTTTGGTTGACATGTGGTAAAAACAAGAAAAGCAAATGAAAGACATTAATTGCCATATTGAATTTTAGAAAAAAATGACACACTGCACTGTGGGCCGGGGTAGTGATAACCGCTTTTTTGCTCCTGGAACACCATTTAACATATGGACCCCTGAAATTTAATTTCCTATGTAGTAAAGAGTCAGTGGACCCCTTATTGGACTTCCAAGTTTCAGAGATTTGGAGTCCTGGCACTACCCCTGACTCGTGCTTTTACAAGTTTGGTTGAAAACAGAAATTCAACACTTATAAATTGTCTTCTCACACATTTGAACAAAAATCTCACCAATAACAGCACTGGCCCATGAGCAGACTGTTGCTATTGGTTATTACTGTAACTGACCAATGCCTCCAATAGTCATTTACTGGGACTAATAATCACACAGTAAGTCACTAGTGAACAAAACTGAATATGGATTTATTAGTCAATAGAAATATGGATTCCCGACACAATTTGTGGATAAGAGGTGCAACAATCAGTACGCCTCGCATGCGGGGTAGCAAACATATTTAGGCAGCATCAAAGTAACCAAGATAACTGGTAGGTTCTCTTACACTGAAACACTGTACCTCTACGCAGCAAGGTGTGTGAAACACTGCCCAAGATTCCTTTGCGGAATCTGTAAAATCATTACTAGTTCATGTTATACTTTGTCTTTTACCGGCCTGAACTAGGGAGTAATGTCATGGCTTTCGTGGGAGCTATTGTGCCGTGTATTGCGCACGACGACGTCTGTAAGCTCACCGAGTACAGCTGCGGACTTACGCGGGTTAACACTTTAAGAACTGCGGTTAAAAGACGATGACGTCACTCTTAGTTCAGGCCGGACGAAGTGAGTGAGAGTTAATCATCAACAATTGCTCACTATTAATTACACATCATTCGCAATGAAAACATGTTACGATAATTTCTTCTAATTTTTATGTGAACATTGAACCAGAGCATTGAAGAGAATGGTAAGCTTGGAATATAGTTCTCAGAAAATCTTACTAACTTGCAGAAAACAAATGGGGGGGGGGGGGGGTCACTTCCAAAATGCAGTTATCAAATTGTCACAAAATCACAACCGAGTGTATTTGTGGTTTTTTTTTAACCCACATAAACTTGTGCATCCAAATGTGGTTTTGCAGTCAGAAACACCAGTGTTTAGATTAAACCAAGTTAACTCAATTTATTCTAATATTATAGATATGTTCACAACATCAGTAATGTTGAATGTAGCATTAAGGGATAAACAGCAATGAAGTGAGAGAACGAAAAAATGGAGATTTTTTATTTTTGCTTATAAGATCAATGATAATTGTGTACAATTCCATTTTACTATGTTAATGCTGGGAAAAATCACCAAATAATTAAAAGAGGTAAGTAGTTCAGAAATTTGTCATACCATCTCCCACAAATTGACATGCAGTAATGGAGACTCAAAATGCATGCGAAACAGCTGATTGTGGTACACAGCAGTACAGAATAAACAAATATCAATAATGCTTTAAATTCTAAAACATCTACAGGGAGAGGTTTTTGATCTTGTCATATTTTTATATGCACAAATAAAAATTTCAGAACCTGATACAACATACTGTTTGACTTAAAGGTGGCAACGAGAGATTTTGAGGCCCCAAATAGTTGTGTCCATACGGTTAATTTCATTAGATTTCGACACTCAGTAGCTTTTTCTTACCACCTTGTCTTTGGACTTCCCGCCCCGGCTTCCCCGCTCGCTGTCCCCCGGTTAGCTTTTCATTTGCCTCTATTTCACTAGACACATAGGCGCACCTTCGTAATTTTTCCTAAATACGAAATTGAAATTTCACAATGTTGAAAACCAAAGAAAACATTTCTCCTCTTAATCCCTCTCAGATAGTGATATTTTGGATGGAAACTTACATCAGGGCAAAAAGTCAGTACTTTCGATTTTTTGGGGGACACCCTGATATGTGAAATCTCTCGTTGCACCTTTAACTACATGGATTTCAAGCCAACCACTTGCAGGTTTATGTTAATTAATGCCAGTAACAAAGACAATCAAAACATTTATTTTAATGATTTTTTTCTGATGTTCCAGATTTAGCAAATCCTGCTTATCCCTTTAAATTCCAATTTAACCTCTAATGAATACCAAATACATCAACAATTTGCACTTTGCAGGTTGATTCCTTTCAAATTTAATGTTATTTATTCAAGGATTTTACACATACCACAAGTTAATACAAACTAACCTGGTAATCAGACAAATGCCAACAATTTTTTCAAAATCCAACCCAACTGACTCGTGTATACAAATGGAATTATTCATGGGATATAGAAATAAAGAACGAATAGAATAGTTTCCTACTCTCGCGTATGTCCTGATGATAGCACATCATCACATGATCAGTCATAATTAAACCCTGTCATCATTTTGAAAAACACTGACAATATACACAATGTAACTGTGGTGTAAAAAACCATCTTACTGTTCTGCCGAAATCTCCCAACCAACTTTCAAAGTTGGTCATAAGTTGGTCATATTTCTTAAACATTTTTGGCTAAATCAACAGACCAATTACTCATGCATTATTGTTAGCCATTTCATCAAATTCAACCATGATTTACGATTTTAAGCGACATTGATATATGATGAACAAATTTTACTCCACCTTCCAAAATGTCTAAATCACTTTGATATATGTTTTCAAATGTCTCTGAAATTGGCAAAATACAAGAAAAGACAAGATCAATGCTATGATTTTCCCAACTCACAAAAACATGTATTGTTGAAATTGCTAGCTTTGACAAGTTCTGTAGTTGGAGTAATAATTTCTTGGCCAAGTTACTAGGTACGCCCGCTTCCCCCAAAAAATGGTGCACCACTGGGTTGCACGTAGACACAGTTCACGCAACAAGCAACGCGCGCGTACGCTAGGGCCAAGGAATTATTACTCAAACTATAATATACTGCATATAATTAAGAAATAAAGGGTGATGCAGTATCCTTTATGGGCGAATAATGTGTCCGAGGTCGGGAAAAAATAAATAATGGACGAGGCGCAGCCGAGTCCATTATTTTATTTTTTTTCCGGCCGAGGATACATTATCAGCCCATAAATAATACTGCAAACCCTTTATTTCTATTCTATTACCGAAAACAGCGTGATATAATGAGAAAATGCATTCGCGACCCATTATTGCAGAATAATGGGCCGTAAACTGACCAATCAGAAAGAATGCAGCATTTTCAATAATGGGCAGCAGAGGTAATAGAATTACGTAATAATGGGCCAGCATAATGGGTCTCACTTCACCCATTCAATATGGCTGCCGGTTAGTTGTGCCGAATTATGCAGAATCAACCGATGTTGAATTCTGGTTACTCCTTCATGTAATTTCAGCACAAAAATTATCAATGGAAGTCTGTACAGATATGAATAGAGTTGAAGGTGCTTTATTCCATACAGACTTGATTGATTCTTTCATCCAGACCTTACACCAAGGATACGCCCGAATTACGCATTATAAATGTGACACTTTATTTTAGTCTCTACAGGAATTACTCAGCAACAATAATTTAGAGGTGCATTTTGTGATCCTAGCACATTCATTTTTGGTTTATGATGCACCAGAAATCCTCAAGAAAAGGTTATTTCCAAAATTTCAGTTGATTCTGATGTTCCGCATTGATGTTATGAGCGAATTAGTTGTATTGTGCTGTCCCATAGGCCACTGTGTCGTAATTTCAAATACAAAATTGCAAATTTCTTCTAGAGTATATCAAATTTGCACGAAAGATTAGGCACATTATACTATATTTGTGCCAACAGTTCAGATGATACAAAAATCTCAATTTCTTGGGGTAAATCATGGGGACGAGAGTATGGATCACAAAATGTCCCTTTAAGTAAAACATCCATTCTGATGGGTCAAGTACCGTACTGACCAAATTATAGTCCCATGCTCAAGTAAAATCCCACCCCTAAGTTTGAGGAAAATTACAGAAAATTCTAAAGATCTGTTTATTATCCCATGCCAAAAAATTGGCCTACACTGACTGCAAAATTTCAAAACCTATTTTCTTCAAACAACAAACCTTTTAGCCTTGAATTCAAATAATATGCATTTTCCAATATGAAATTCCATATTTAATCTTATATTCCATCTCTAGAATGTTTCTAATGAGTTCTGGAACCATTAAAGTTTGTGAAAAACATTAAGAGTAGAACACGGCAAAGTATCGGAGATTCAGCAGAAAAAACTTCTGGTTCAATACAGTCAAGGCTTTCTACTTCACTCAGACGTATAAAACATTTTTTCACTCTTTTTCCATATTTCAGTATAAAATAATAACATGTCCATAAAAATAATTCAGTTTCATAAATTCATTAATGAAATAGTTTTTTGGTTAATTTGGAAAGAATATTTTGAACAAGGTTCATGTGTAGGGTCAGAAGGCGCCTAATGATGGCAGCAAATCAAATATGGCTGCCGCCAATACACTGATGGCAAATTGGTTCAGTTTTCGCGATTATTTTGTTTTTTGCTAAAAGAATCACTAAAGTTACATTATAGTCATTATGGTTAGTTACATGACAAAAGACAAAATCTACTTCAGAAAGAGGGTGGAAAATACGTACTATCGAAAAACAGCATTTTTCTTCAAAATTTGGCAGTCATGAAGTGGCTGTATAGTGTATGTGGCTTCGACGGCCAAGGCTTTTGGCTTCGGGCAAGAATATTTTCAGCTTTAAAAAGGGTGGGACTATACTCGGGTCAGTACGGTAATACTACAATTCTGATCAGTCATAAAGCTCTCCCCAAAGCTTTATATTTGCTCCCCTAAAAAATTGTTTGTTTGCCATAGCCCAACTGACCCTAATTTTTAAAGAAACAAATGGGTAAGTAAAAGCATCAACATTAGGGAATCTGGACATTTTTGAAAAATCACACATTTTGGGCACTTTGTAATCATATAAACACAACTTCCAAACTAAACTCAAATCAGTAATACACCAAGCAATCATGTTTGCTTGTCTTCTAGGAATAATTACTCTAACAGGCACAGCCATACTTAAAGTTTCTATTTTGATATCAGATGAAAGGCCGTACTTTTCTCATTGTCATCCTGAAATTTGAGCCCTCAAATCCATTTCATTCCCAAGATATAAATAAAAAACTGCCGCATGCATTATCGCTTCTACCATCAGAACTGCAAGTTTGTTTCCCACGGTAGTTGATGGGGCACATGTGCAAGTGCCAGGCTCTCATATCAAGTAGAGAACACATAGACATAAATCGGAACAAGTGCCTTTAATAATAAAAAGATCTTTAATTAACAACCCTAAAGTTTTAACTCTGTTAAAGGGGCTTGTTCCGGTTTTTTGTCTATCGTGTTCTCTACTTTATATGAGAGCCTGACACTGTACTTGTACTCACTGACTATCAAGTACCGTGGGAAACAAACTTGCAGTTTTGATGCAAGACGCGATAATGCATAGTGCAACGCCCTATTCACTACTGTTCACTATTGATGGTTAACCATTAAACAGTAGTTTTTTATCTGTATCTTGAGAAAGAAATGGATTTGAAAGCTGAAATTTCAGGATGACAATGAGAAAAATATGGCCTTTCAACTGATATCAAAATTGATACAACTTCCGGGTAAATCAGGGGGGTCCCAAATACGATCGGAACAAGCACCTTTAAAGGCAAACAAACAATTTTTACTGTCATTCATTATAAAGAGTAATATGTAGGCAGTTAACACAGGTGTACATTTTATGTATGCCTGTCTGGGCTATGTAAGTGGTATATACAAGTTTGGCACATAATAAGATAAGAGAAGATAGAGGGAGTTTCAGCACAAGTACAACATAAAGGTTATTCAATAATTAGGCTGCTGAAAGAAAACATTTCAATTAAATCGTCGGCTGCGTCACATAATGACGTATTTGACATTTTGATTTTTTGACTTTCTGGAGAAATTTGGCATGTACGTTTGTTTTGTACTACTCTACAATTCCCCAAATTCCAAACCTCTCAGAGGCTTAATTAGTAAAATATTAATTAACTAAATTAGACATATTTTCAAAACGTTCAATTGTCCGCATCACATAACGACGTATTTGTCGAAAATCTATTCTGCGCAGGCCCATAACATCGTATCTTCATTTTGTATTCGCCGTTTCACATAGTGACATATTTGTGCGACATATTTTCAGTTCACGGTAGATTTGCTATTTTGTCGTTTTCACATAGTGACGTATTTGCGCACATACGTCACATAACTACATATTTGCACGACGTATTTGTTATTTACACGTTGAAATTGCTATTTTGTCATTTTCACACAGTGACGTATTTTATTCAACATCATTTTGTCGCATATCTAAACAAATTGGAAGTTGATTAGTGATCAGTGAGTTGCTAAATCAGAAAATCGAAAAGTCACCAAAAAACATATTTTTGCATTTCTGTAACAAGTATTGGTATCCTAAGATACCCTGCAAGTGCTAAGACTGAAAGCTACCTAATAAAGACAAAATCATACATTTTAGTCATTACTGTCCATTCGGACACTACTACAACACGTAATTGAATGGCGATTCATATCTTTGAGCACTTGCCATTTTCTTCCTTTTCTGTTAAGTTTTCAGTTGCAAAAAATAACTTACGAGAATTATACAGACTTGTCCTTCAATTCTCAGCTATTTCTGCAAATTTTAAATATTTTGATTCTTTCGGTTGAATCACTGATAGTGTCTTTAAATATATTTGAAAATTTATTTTGGCGATTTCCACTAGGTTTTAATTGAAATATGTTTTAATTACTAGTAACAGTATGGAGCAAATTAAAATCGCAAATTCTTCAAAGCCGTTTTTTGCACATACGTCAGTATGTGACGCGGCCGACGAAATGTTTCATATAGAACTTGTTCTGGACTTTGTCTTTCTGTAAAAGACTTGCATCTTAAATGCAAGCATTTGCACTTTATTATGTAAACTCTACATGACAATAACAAAGTTTGGCAAGAATACCTGTAAAGGGGGGGGGGGTTTTGTTATAGGTACGCCACTGGGATTGTACAAGAGACCTTCAGGACAAAAGGCAAATTTAAACCCTAACCACTGGTTATATACTCTTAAGGCATTTCATACTGTTGCAAAGTTAGTTGAGTTTTGAAGAAGAAATGACCCAAGGTAGTTACTGGTTCCATGATTTAGGGGTTTTATTATTTCACCTTATAGCTGCCATATGAAGATTCAGGGTAACCCATCTTAAATGGTAACCCAAATCGTCATATGGCAGCTATAAGGTGTAATAATAAACCCCTAAAATTGAGGATTGCCCATTCTTTTTCGTCTTCAAGCTTGAGGTTTCCTCCTACAACAACCCAACTAGAGTGCCATCATCACTATTCTGTGTTAAGCAATAGATGGCACTCTACTCTTGGCTACAGAAGGCAGCACAAATTTTGGCTATTTGTAACATGAACTCTGTGTTGTCATGTGAGTGCAAGAAGGTTGTAAGTGCAATAGCTGCCATTTGTCAAAAATTCCCATCAAACATACTGTTGTGCCAAGTCTTGGTCAGTGGTGCTGCCTGTAGAACCATTTCAACAGCCACTGACTTAAGGAAAGATAAATTAAAGGTGCAATGCGAGATTTCAAATAACAGGTGTCCCTAAAAATGTGAAAATTCTGATTTTGCCCTGATGTAAAGCTTTCCATCAAAAATATCGCCATTTGAAGGATTAAGCTGATAAATGTTTCTTTGGTACAAAAATTGTGAAATTTCTAATTTCGTATAGGAGCAAATACGAAATTCAGCCTGTTTTATATTGAAATATAAGTAAGTCAAAATCACCTTTTTTCTCTCTTTTAAGACATTTCTGTAGCCAAATACAAGGTAAGAGATCTATTGAGTGACTAATCTATATGAAATCACTATTATGATACAATATCTGTGTTCCTCAAAATCTCTTGTTGCACCTTTAAAAGTCATCCTAAATACAGCAGAACATATAAAGATGGCAGCTATTGCACTAACAACCTTCTTGCATTCACATGTATTTCATCAAAGGTCAAATTCTGTAAACAGACTGCAATACTAGGGACACTCAAAGGCATGTTTAGAATCCTTCAGGGAACACGTGAAGGTAGGCCTAGGTTATGTTAATAAAGACATTGAAAAAATGATTTTTTTTTTACGAACCCCTTGAAGTGTGTAGAATAGAAAGTGATTTTTTCACGAAAATATTTTATAAATCGATTTACGGTATCATTAGAAGAGTAAACTTCTAAAAGAATACAGGTAGCCTAGTAAAAGAGGCCCTGAAATACCTACATTGGCAGCTTCATTCTAATCTCTGTATTTTCTCAGATGCTTTGCTTCATTTTTTTTGCCATTTCCCTGTAGGTTGTGTAACATATTTGTCGCTTGCTTTTGCCATTGCAACTGGAGTTGATTATACATTGATTCTAAGCCTAAGCCCGCACTTCTGTTTTGCCTTTTGCTAAGCGCCGGCGCGGTACGCGTTGCTAGAGCGACACAGGGCAGTGACATGGTATTGTATCCCATAATGCCATTGCGCGTTATAACATACGCACAGCTTGTGTGCTGCAGCGGTATGGTGTTTTAAATCCCATAATGCATCAGCGACGCGCTTCAGCTAGCAACCGACCCGTTTTTCCTGTTATTACCATAGTAACTGAATAGTTATGAAAAAATGAATGTCCGATTGCACCATGGCATGGTATACCCAACCAATGTACAAAAAATCAGAACTCGAGATAGAGCCATCTCTGAGAATACTCGGGAACAAGGTTGAGAATCTTTCTTTTATTATATAGATATTGCAAATTTGATCAATTCTTTAAATTAATTTTGATTAAAAAAACAATTCTGGAATGACTAGACTTATTCAAAAAGGGACTATAGCAGCTTTTGAGAAAAAAGAGCAAAACCATGGAAGAGGTTAGTGTTTTGTGTCTACATAAAACAAACATTCATGTTAGCAAAGGTACACACTCAATCGATATAATGCAAAAAGAAAACAATGGTATTCAAAATGCATTCAATTTCCAAAGAGGCAAACCCTTAAAAAGAATCCAAATAGGAAGAGCAATAAAAACAATTTAATTTGATGATCGTGTGACCTTGTTCAGTAAATATTATCTGCCATTATTCACACAACGTAAACAACCCTAAAGGTCCGTTCACTCTTTACCGCATTTCAGTGCATATTTTGAGAATTTTCAGGCTTTTGCCTGATTTCAGGCTTTTTGTTGTTCAGATTCATGCAATTTTATTTTCAGTCTGTTTTAAGACCATTTCCACAATTTTTCGGGCTTTTTCAGGATAATTGTCAAAAGTTAGTTCTCATGCCTGAGAGCTGGGAAGGTACTCCCCTAGTAGCTGCTGAGGTACTCCACTGCTGGTGGCTTACATGGGTACCTGCCAGTCACCTAGCAGGCAACTGCAGAGAACACTATAGGACGGGTACTGCTATGTATGCACCCAGTGGCTTGGGTACTTCACAAGTACTTAGTTTACGTACTGCATTAATAATGCATCAAGGGGGTAGGTACCCTTGGAGTAGAGCTAAGAGTACACATGGAGTAGCCAAAACTCTGGGTTACACCTTGAATAAGAACCTGGCTGTGTATGAATGGACTTTTAGGATTCACACCAGTAAATAACAGTAGAAAGAGAGGTAGTCCAGCCCCTGCTGCAAATGATGGTGTTTTTTTGCAGACCCTCGCCTAAGTGTACCCTAAAAACTGTGAGAAATGGCGAGATCTGGGTTGCAAATCATGGTTGCTATCAATATTAAGTATAAAATATATAGGAATATCAAATCTATAGGAATATCAAAAAAAGATTGACATTAATACGTTATTTTGATCCGACAAACCGATTTAAACCGTATTCTTACAGGGAATACCTGACTGAAAAAGTGCTCTGACCTCCAGGGTCCATGGTGCGGTGCATGCTAGTCTTCACAGCCCAGTAGCTCCAAAATTTTGGGGATAACTACCCTAATTTCATGATTGATCGGGTAGGAGATATGACGATCTTCAAGCAGAATGTTAGCTTTAAGGTCTGAGATGTTCCATTGAGGAGAAAATGACGTTTTCATTTCGCCCATTTTGTACAGGAACCAATGGGACTCTTATTTACCGGTGTGAAACCTTTACAGTGGAGTAAACTCTCCCGACTCCAATGGTTTTAGAATGAGAAAATCCTGCTTGATTAAAAATTTAAAACTCTCTGTCAAGGTTTTGTGATAACATGTGAAACCAGTGGTGATATCAACCGCCACTGTCTGCATGCAAAAGTGAACATGACACTGCCCTCTGTTGACTTTGGTCTGCCAAGGTTCTAGAAGAACACCACTTATCTCTTTTAAGTACTGATGTTGACATGGATGTATTTTTTGTTCCAGGTGGTTAAAACTCTTCACCATGAGTTTTCTTGGAAGCCAGCTAGAATCCTGCCCAGAGGATGGCTTTTCTGTTGCGATCACAGCTCAGCAATTGCCTTCCGTTGGGATGCCATGCAACAGCTACTACAGTTGAGCTGTAAATAGAAACATCATTGCCATATGAAATAGAAATTACGTCTTTCTCTGGGTTAACATGATAAAATAATTTTAATCTCTCCCCCAAATGCTGGTGCACACAAGCTCTGAAAAAAAAGCATGTGCTCCCGGCTGGACTTGAACCAGCAACCATCTGCACACACAAATGTTCATACCATTAAAACCATGAGTTTGATTGAGAAGCGGAACAATAGACTTAAAGGGGGATGACCAGATTTACGTATATAAAGTTTTCATCTTGATAGAATGGCCTTCCCCCCAAACCGCATCCGTAAAATTTTGCACTGATATTCAACTCGTTTTGATGTGAGAGCTATGATTTTGTAATCCCCATAGAGTACTGCATAAAATTAATATTGGACCAAACATCCTTTAGCCCTAAATTTCACAGGGTGAATGAGAAAAGTAGTAGCTTTCTTCTGACACCAAAATTTTGACCACTTCCATTAAAATCTGGGGTTCTGGGGATGAGGCTATTAGTGATCGCAGTGTATGATTTGGAGTATATGATGCGTAAGCCTATTTTAGCTTGTTAGTATGATACATTGTTGGGTTGCCAATTAAGCATCGTTCTTGATCTCGTACACTGCTGTGTTTTGTATACCCTGACCGCCTATTCATGAGTATCATACCAAATCTCTGTTTATGAGGGGTGGTTGTATAGCTCAGTGGTAGAGCATGGCAAGGAAGCAAAAGGTCCGGGGTTCGAGTCCCTGTACAGGCGCATATGAATTCACACCGGTAAATAACACAAGAAACAGAGCCAGTCCAGCCCCCTCTGCAATTGACGGTGTTTTATGTGGACCAGTTTCTAATTGTACCCTAAAAACTGAGAGAAATGGCGAGATCCGGATTGCAAATCATGTTGCTATCATTACTAGTATAATATTAAGAATGTTAAAAGGGGTGGCATTGATACTTTTACTTTGATCTGACATACCAATATTAACTGTATTCTTACAGGGACCGCCTGACTGAAAAAGTGACCTGACCTCCAGGGTCCATGGTGCATGCTAGTCTTCACAGTTGTCTCCAACAGGGATAACTACCTTTATCTCATAACTGATCAGGTAGGAAATATGATAATCTTCAAGCAGAATGTAGCTTGAGGTCTGAAATGTTCCTTTGCAGGAGAAAATGCCATTTCATTACGCCCATTTTGTACAGGAAGAATAGGACTTGCATTTACCGGTGTGAAACCTGTAGGAGTTGTGTAGAGACTAGCGAAAACAGTTTGAGACCTCCACCTGACCTCTGTACTTCAACTTGATCTTGTCAACTTGAGTTCAAAACACTATAATAGCCCTGGCACTATTTTGGCATTTGAGGGCGCCTGTCAACATTACTATTTTAGTTGCATGCAAAAGGGTTGTTCAATTTTTTAAAGAATTATGGTAACTCACGATTCATGATTACCTTGAATAAATTTGATTAAGAATGAGTATAAAGATATTTTAAATTTTGTTTTTTGACTGTTTTCACTTACTTGTGTTCTTTAGTAGTTTCCGCCTCCAGTTTTCCCGACTGTACATTCCACACACATATAGAACCATCTTGAGATCCAACAGCAGCATATACACCGTCTGGACTCAACGCTGCCCTAGTGTAGTCTAGGACTACTTTGAAACTATCAGCACTGTAAGCACAAGAAACACCATAATGTTACCCACAAGTGCACCTGTCAATGCTCACAATTTGCAATGTGGTGCATCACCAATGATTGCCTCGGAGAAGGGATGTTTTCCCAAAGCATCATGGGAAAAAATCAACATCCGAGCCTGCGTAATATGCACGCAGTAGTTTTTGACCACCACCCATGCTCCACCAGCAGGTCTCCCTCACTAACCTCAAAGGGCAGCTATTTAGTTTTCTTATCTTTTTTGGACTTAGAATTTTTCCCTCTAACCTGAAAAAATACTGAAATTTTATATATTTTAAAAGCAGTAGTAGCGAGATTCGAACTCGAGACCACTTGTAATCATGAGGTCAGTTACCTAGCCACAAGACCATCGAAGATTGGTGTGCCAGATTTGCAATTCTAATCCTTGATAACATTTACGGAATAAATCGATACTGCTATTGTGGTCCGCAAGCACTCATTAAAATGACTATCTCCGCTCTGGAATGGTTGCCACAACCCTTCTCTGGAGCATGATGGTGGTCAAAATCTCACATTTGCTGTGTAATACAAATATTGCACAGGAACACGTCACGGATCATTTAGTTTGTCAATAGAATGGTCAGTTGAGCCCATGATTGCCTCATCTCGGCAATGTTTTCCCAATGCAGCATGGGACAAAGTTGACATCCAGAGCCCGCGTAATCAGACATTCACAGGACATGTTACGGATTGTTTTAGTTAGTCATATAATGGTCGGTTTTCATGTAAGCACACTAAAACGGCACTTTACAATACGTAAACCTTTTTTCTTTCTTTTACGATCCACCAAACTCTTTCAATTGACTTATCGGATTTATCATTTGACAACACTCACCAAAATGTCCCTATGACCTGGTTCATTCTTAAATCATGAGTTGAGGAGTATCTTTGAACACGCTTAATAAGGAGGTACGGTCGTTCTGATATCTGTAGTGAGGTCACCTTGCCTGGGAGCTGGATTTCATTTGCCCTGTTTTCTGACCTGTGAATGCAAAGTACAAAAGTCAGCATTTGAAGAAAATCTTCGCAACCTTGTTTGCCACTTTTAAGTGCAACATGTTTGTGAAAGGGGTACAGAGGCAGGTCACCGAGGGTTCACGCGCGCGTATGACCTAGATCTGTGTGTATCCACTACCGGTCGGGCCGTTTGATCTTGTGGTGTGCACAACCTTGTTTGCCACTTTTAAGTGCAAACATGTTTGTGAAAGGGGTACAGGACAGGTCACCGAGGGTTCACGCGCGCGTATGACCTAGATCTGTGTGTATCCACTACCGGTCGGGCCGTTTGATCTTGTGGTGTTTACATGCGAAAACAAGGTCAGACTGGGGGTGTCTGGCCATCGGCAGGTGCGCGCGTTCACTTTCTGCTGACATTTCGCCAAGATCAGTTGTTGGTCTGCGAGCTCCCAAAGTTATTATAATTAACAGAAACTTGGACTCATTACAACTTCGGAATAGAATTTTCATCGGTGCAAAAAAGCACTTCACTGTTTGGAGTAGCGAGAAATCGATTATCTTCAAGTCAATTCACGTGGACTATAGTTCGAGCATATTGTGATTTGGCATTTCAAGAGCTGGGAGTTAGTTCGAGAAACGAGACAGTACACAACATTCTCACCTGTGTTTGTTATCCTGCTGACGTACACTGATTTGGATATTACAGCGGTTAAGCGGATGGTCAGGATACGGGACTGGACAGTAATAATTATAATAAGTACGCAGACAGCAAGCAGTACATGAACTTGGGACGTGAGAAGAATTTCAGTGTTCGAGAAAACGTGGGAGCTCAAGCAACGGCATTTAATGTACACCAATAAAAAAAGCTGCTGAACCAGTAGATTTCAATGTGAATGTTCACAAGGCGATTAGCGACGATTGGAAGCAAGGACAAACCCGTTACCCGTCAAGGACAACGGTTGTAAAAGGACTAATCTTCAAATTATAAATTATTAGAACTCGGATCTTGGTGTGTGGTACACGTGAGAGAGAGTAATCAAAGTTGCGGACAAGCGACTGAAAAACTGAAAAGTTAACAGCATAGCGGCGACTCAAAAGGTTATCCCGCGGACACAGTACGCCGGGATTGGTGAAATAAGTGAGAACGATTAAATTTAGCCTTGCCGGACTGTGATACTAGTAATCATCATGGGAAGCGAAGGAAGACGGCGAGTCAACCAATCGCCAAGCGAACAGGGAGTGAAGGACTTCAGTCAGCCAAGGGCGATGCACCGGCGATGGTCAAACGGCAGAGGGCATAGCTAGTACAAGCACCGCAGGTGAGGGAAATGGCGTAGCGATGGCGTCAGTATCGTCGGGTCAACCGTTGCTAGCGCATAGACCGTGGGAACTAGTACGCCAGTCTTGTCAATGCAACAAGGGCCATTGGTTGCAACAAATAATAGTACGGTCAGAAAACACCGGGTGAGCCAATTACTATATCTTTTAGCAATGCAAATAGTAGTACTAGTAATAATAGTAGTAGAGTTCATGACCCCACTCCTCCCCATTTCCCATCCATTATCCCGCACCCCACCGGCTTACAGACCGCAAGGCACCCTGTAACTTTTACCACCCAGCCAGCGGTAGCGAATGTCCTAACCGCGCCAATTCAAGGGGATGTATTTGGTGGCGCATTATCCCCACTCCGGCCCCAGGGTGAATTGCTAGGGGTTAGCATCCCGCAACAAATAAAAGAGCGGATTTGGAAGGTGAATTTGTGGATTTAAATACTCTCCTTCCTAGTCAAGCAGCTACAGCAGTAGGTGCGGGGGCAGACCAGATTGGCCAGGATTTAGCATTTGTGCAAAAAGGGCAGCAAGTTATACTCCGCCCTGCCGCGCCAAAGCGCCAAATTTGGTCTATTGACGTTTGGACAGACGCCTTCCTTGTGTTCTCCGCAATATATTTGCAGGCAAAACCGCAGTGCGTGCAGGAATTACTCAAGTACTGCAGCATTATTAGATCGGCGGCGAGCAAGTACGCTGGTTTTGGGTGGCGTGATTATGATGTAGAATTCCGAGCTCGTATGCAGGGTTCAAATTCCAAGTCATGGTCAGAAATTGATGGCGAGCTATGGCTTTTGCGCGTAGTTGGAGGGGGGCAACTAAAGAGTACAGTCCGCGCCCCAATAGGAGGTGCGAAAACCGTATCCCAAATGCAGCGCCAGTATAGTGGAGAATCACGAGCCAGTGTTGGTGCATTTCGCCCCCCTTTCAAACAAGCAGGCAAACCTGGGTTGTGTTTCGAATTCAACTTTAAAGGAGTCTGCACAAGAGCAGTGTGTAGATTCAACCACAGCTGCCTTACGTGTGGAACATCAGGTCACGGAAAAATTCACTGCACACGGAATAGTACGAACGCCAGAGGTCAAAACCCATCAGCAACGCCAGTGCAAAACAAAAAACCCAGTGCAAAATAAGGCCAGCTATGCTAAGGTACAACCAGGTGCTGCAATAGCGCTTTCAGGTGGCCCAGTTCAATTACTCTATGACATTGCGCCTACCCCAGTAATTGTTCACAAATTAGTCATGCTTCTCAAGAGTTAGCCAAATAATGCAGCAGCAAAAGTTTTAGAAAAGGGTTTTACTGAGGGCTTTGGTTTGGGTTACACAGGGCCTCGTTTACCGGTGGATTTTCCGAATTTAGCGTCCGTGCGACGCAACCCCAAAGTTGCGCAGAAAAAAATTGATAAAGAAGTGGCACTAGGTAGGATAGCAGGCCCATTTAACACCCGACCACTCGTAAATTTGCGTGTAAACCCAATTGGTTTGGTTCCCAAACACACCGAGGGGGAATTTCGCATGATTCACCACCTTTCCTTTCCAGAAAATTTTTCCGTCAATGATTTCATACCAGATGAAAAGTGTAAAGTGGAATATAGCAGTTTCGATGACGCAGTGCAAAAAGTGGCTAAGCTAGGAAAAGGTACGTTGTTAGCAAAAGCAGACATAAAATCAGCATTTAGGCTGTTACCTATTGCAACAAGGGATTTCGAGCTGTTAGGTATTAAACTAAATGGGAAGTATTATGTAGACAAATGTCTCCCAATGGGAGTTCGCTGTGCACCAGCATATTTCGAAATGTTTTCGTCTTTTATTGAATTTCTGGTGAAGCGTAACACAGGTTCAGGGGGCATAGTACATTTTATGGATGACTACCTGTGCATAGGTAGGAAAGGCATAGGGGTTCACACCTGCAGATCAATATTAGTGGAATTTATGGCCATTTGCAAGTTCTTGGGAGTGCCGCTTGCGCAGGACAAAACAGAGGGGCCTTGTACTAAGTTAACATATCTTGGCTTGGAAATCGATACAGTTTTGATGCAAGTAAAAGTTCCGGGCGAAAAACTAGTGAATATTAGGCTGAAGATAAAGAGGGCGTTGGGGGCGCGTTCATCAAGCGTCACAGATATCCAATCATTGGTGGGGTCCCTAAATTTCATTTGTCGGGCAGTTCAGCCGGGTAGAGCATTTTTGAGGAGGCTAATCGATATGATTAAAGGGCATACAGAGAGTGGGTTTCATTTGACACTTACCCAAGGTGCTAGGTTAGATTTGGAAGTTTGGCTGAAATTTCTGGAGTCATTCAATGGAACATCAATTATAAGTGAACAGCATTGGTTAGCCAGCCATGATATTGACTTGTATACAGATGCCAGTGGGGGAATCGGCTATGGAGGATATTACCAGGGTAAGTGGTTCAATGGTAAATGGCCCGTGGATATTGTGCAAGGGGAATTTTCAATTGCATGGAAAGAAATGTTCCCAATTACCGCGGCTGTTGAAGTATGGGGCAGTGAGCTGGCTGGTAAACGGGTCCTGATTTTTACAGATAACTTGTCGGTCAAATTTACAATTAATAAACAAGCATCGAAATGTGCAAAAATAATGGCTTTGGTACGGCATTTCGTTCTGGGTTGTTTAAGGTTTAATGTCTCTTTCAAAGCAATCCATATTAGGTCAAAAGCCAATTCTATTGCCGATGCATTATCTCGGTTGCAGATGACCAAATTCAGGAAACTTGCACCTCAAGCAGAACAAAAGGGTACAACTATACCAGGCCATCTATGGCAGATTTAGAAGACGAAGCTCACAGACTCCTCGCTATGTCTTTGGCAAACAGCACAAAAGCGTCTTATCAGCGAGCGGTGGACGCGTTCCAAGAATTTCGTATTAACAATGGTTTGTGTTCGTCGTGGCCAGCCTCAACACAGGATGTAATTGCCTTCATTGCGGCACTTTCCGTTAGCGGGAAAGCCCCGTCAACCATTGCCTTGCACATGTCAGCGCTGGCATTCTTGCATAAAGTGTATAATTGGGCGGACCCCACTCAGCATTTTTTGATTGAAAAGATTATGGAAGGGTGTAGGAGGAGTAATCGGACGCCGGACACTAGGCGACCCATTACTTATCAATTGTTATGTCAGATATTGCCAGCCCTTCAGTCAGTGTGTTTCTCACAATTTGAATGTGCATTATTTCAAGCTGCATTTCTTTTTGCATTTTTTGTGTGCCTTTTTAAGAGGGTGGGAGAAATTACAGTACTCAAAAAGCACCCTAACCTAGGGTGATCGCCAAATCTCAGATATCAAATGGGGTGCAAGTTCCCCCACCCTATTAGTTCGGATCAGTATTCAAAGAACGACCAGCAAGGTCGTTCGGTCACATTGTGTATTAAACCCTCAGGGAAAGAGGGGTTTTGTGCCCAGTGCAGCGTAACTAAATTTTTTGAAAATATGGCCAGTGTTGGGGGGCCACTCTTCTGCCATTCAGATGGCCAGGCGGTTACAAGGTATCAATTTAGTGCAGTTCTTCATAAAGCCTTGAATCGGGTGGGCGTTCCATCATATCAGTTTGGGACTCATTCCTTTAGAATAGGGGCCAGGGGCCGCGACTAATGCAGCTTTGAATGGTGTGTCAGCACAGGATATCAAATTCATGGGCAGGTGGCGTAGCGAGGCTTATAATCATATATTAGGCTGTAATTAGAAGGCAAGTAGAATGTATTTTTAATTATAGGGTAGAAACTAAGTATAATACGGATAGATTAGAATAGACATACCTCACACTTCAATGTTTATTGTTGCAGATTTGGTGGATCGAGTTTGGATAGTGGGCGGATAGTTTCATACGTCGAGCAAAAGACCAAGCTGTGACCAGTCATGCATCTAAGTTTAGCACCACCAGCACAAAATTCACTGGTTTGGTAGAGGAGGAGCCTTGCTACGGGACTTTCCTCGAGACTTGCAGCAGCTTTTGCAACATAATGCAGCGCCCTCTATTATAATAATCCATGTAGGGTCAAACGACGTAGGCAGGATTGAGGCCAAGTTGTGTCGTAGGGCTATAGTTGATGACTAGATACACACTCTTATTTTTTATTGCCACAACTGCGCATATCATGTGGTCCTCTATCTTGCCTAGGTTGTTTTATGTGGGATGGCGATCAGAAAAATCGTCACAAAAAGCTCTAGATGGGGTCCGTAAATCATTAAACTCCTACGCAAAGCGACAGGTGGCGCATTTGGATAACTCGTCAGTCATCCTTCATCCAGGTATATCAGCCTCACAGCATCGTCTTTATAACCGTGATGGTGTTCATTTGTCAAAAGATGGGTGTGATGTGATAATTAACAACTTTTGGGATGCACTGAAAGCTGCAGGACTCAAATAAGGTGCTACACTAAAGTATGATGTTTTAGGGTGCTAAAGCTTTTTGCATATTTGGTGACAGCATGGGGTTTTGCTGCTGAAAAGTTAATAGTGGATTTATTGCTCAGGGTTAAAGTCGATTAGATGTCTTTCATGGGGCATTTCATTAGAGCATATAATTATCTGCATAGGCCATAAGTTAAATCTCTTATGTGAAAAACAAAAAAAAAAAAAAAAAAAAAAAAAAAAAAAAAACAAAAAAAAAAAAAAACGGGTTCATGGCTATTAAGGAGCACTCCATTGGATGCTCACAAACTTTAAGCCCATAAGGTAGGATTCCACTCATTGCTTGCTTGGGTGCAAGGTAAAATTGGCTTTAGGTGGGGAACGGAATTGCTATGCATTCAGGGCTAGGTGGTACAGGTAACGCTGCAATATGGGACCTAAGTTTCATAGATATAATTACTAGCAAAGATTGATCCTTTTAATTTAGGACGTACAGCAAATTGGGGCAAGCAAGTGTTACAATAAATATTATGATGAGAGTAGTAAGCATGGCTACCCAAGTAAGCCTCACACAGGCAAATAAACGGGGGATTTAAAAATCTTAATTAAGTTGTGTGTTGTTATCAAAGGGCATTCTCGCTCGGCTAAAGCAGTCGCCTCAAAAAAAACAAAAAAAAAAAAAATGGTGTTTGGTTGGATGGCTAAGCCAGGGAGGAGAGAGTGAGGGTACGTGGAAGTCGTACGGGGGCTGGCGCCTATTGCCATAGCAACCTGTGTGGCAATCGTTGAGTTCACTATCATCGAGTGTGTTGGTCCACGTCATCTGGAGTGGTGCTATCTTGTAGGTGCTACTCCCTCTCTCCCCCTTAGGCTCGTGTTCTTGTTGTAAAATTATGCATTGCCATTCAATGTATCCATAGGCAGTTGTAGGCGTTTGGCCGCATTTACATATAACCTGTATAAAAAGGTCCATTGCCTTTTCTAATTTAAAAGTGACCACATTTGTGATATTAATTACTTTGGACCAGTTTTGCCAAAAATATTTAGTTGGAAAAATTAATGGGCGCTTCCATGTGGCATTTGGCTACATTTATATAAGTAATTTATTGTGGTGCACATGAGTTAATTGCAAGTGTTTGCAAAGCAATTTGGCCAAGCCAATTTGAAATGTAAAACTTGAAGTGTAAAACAACGTGTTGTAATTGCTGCTCTTGAATCTTTGACGTTGAATCTTGAGCGTGATTATTGTAATACATCTCGTTGTTAGCCCTAGTCTTGATGTTCTTGGCGAAATAAATGCATGTCATTGTATGCCGCATATCATTGTCCTCTGTCCATCTTTTCCACAAACCTTGTTTGCCACTTTAAAGTGCAAACTGTTTGTGAAAGGGTACAGATGCAGTTCACACCGAGGGTTCCCCGCCGCCATGTATGACCTAGCTATGGGTGTATATCCACTACCGGTCCGAAGCCGTTTGATCTTGTGGTGTGCACAACCTTGTTTGGCACTTTTTAAGTGCAAACAGTTTGTGCAAAGGGGTACAGGACAGGTCACCGGCGGGTCACGCGCGCGTATGACCTAGATCTGTGTGTATCCACTACCGGTCGGGCCGTTGATCTTGTATGTGTTTACGTACGAAAACAAGGTCAGACTGGGGGTGTCTGGCCATCGGCAGGTGCGCGCGTTCACTTTCTGCTGACATTTCGCCAAGATCAGTTTTGTTTGTCCACCACCCACCCCCCCCTCTTCTCCCTTCCGGGGTGTTGGGGGGTGAAGGGGCCGCCGTGTTGCTTACTTGTAAAATGTTGATGGCTAAGCCAGGGATGAGAGAGTGGAGGGTACGTGGAAGTCGTACGGGGGCTGGCGCCTATTGCCATAGCAACCTGTTTGGCAATCGGTGAGTTCACTATCATCGAGGGTGCTGGTCCACGTCATCTGGAGTGGTGCTATCTTGTTAGGTCTACTCCCTCTCTCCCCCTTAGGCTCTGTTTTCTTTGTTGTAAATTATGCATTGCCATTCAATGGGTGTATTAGGCAGGTGTAGGCGTTGGCCCGCAGTTACATATAACATGTATAAAAAGGTCCATTGCTTTTCTAAGTTAAAGTGACCACATTTGTGATATAATACTTTGGACAAAACCCCATTTTTCCAAAACGAATTAGTTGAAAAATTCCTGCGGCTCCAATGTGGCCTTTGGCTTACATTTATATAAGTATTTAATGGTGGGTCCGCCACATGAGTTAATTGCAAGTGTTTGCAAGCAATTTGGCCAGCAATTGACTGTAAAACTTGAAGTGGAAAAAACAAGTGTTGTAATTGGCTGCATCTTGAATCTTACTTGAATCTGGCTTGAATATGTCTACTCTCATTGTTAGCCATACGTCTTGATTTAATCTTTGCGAAATAAATGCATGTCAGTTGTATGCCGAATATCCTTGTCCTCTGTCCATCTTTTCACAAAGAACATTAGAACCACCTATTCAGACAACAGACCACAGATACAGAGACAGAGCAACACAATGATTCAGTCAAGAATTTGCAATGGTCACGTTTTATAAAACCACAGCTATAACCTTCATCAGGCCCTGAACTAAGGCGGTGATGTTCAGAGATTTCTTCGCGCTATTTGTTGTGCAGGCCCTATCGCACCGCCGACTATGTGCTCTCAGAATTACGGCTGCGGTTTTACTGTGAT
>JAMKCH010019171.1:0-90699 GCA_023653785.1 Ophioderma brevispina | reverse complement strand
TATAGTACAATAATTGTGTATACATTGTCTTTCAAGTAGAATTGTGTATACATTGTCTTTCAAGTAGAATTGTGTATACATTGTGTTTAGAGAACAACAAAAACAACTTTACGTAAGGGGCAGCTTCAAAACACACCCACCAATTGCTTGGTTGTGGCACAAATTTACCAAAAAAATACCGATGGGGTCACTTGCTGGGATTTATTCGGGTGCTCAATTCTGGATTTGATCTGTATACGAGCTATTGGTTAAATACAGAATGCCGCTCTCCTCCATGGTTCACTTGGAATTGGGCAAATGAATCATGAAAGCATCCCGTCCTTCGAAGTGGACGTTAATCTGTCGCTCCCGTATACAGCGAGTCACAACTGTACATGTACATCGCAGTTAGTGTCGAATAAAAGTAGGGTGTAAACCCTGACTGTTCCCAATCCGTCCCCAGTCTCAAAAGTGGGCCATGTTAGGAGCGTCCGCATAATGGATACAAACGTCCCCGGATCAGGTTACCCAGTTGAATAAATCCTGATGACACCACCACACAAGCCATTACCAATGACTTGTGGATACGCTAAGAAAGAAGACGCCCATAACCACCTGCACTCGTCTGTTGATGATACTAAGCTTTTTTGTGAGTTTAGTCGAAAGATTCCAGGTGATTGTGAGCATGCTCTTCGAAAACTTTCTAGCTGTTTATCTGACATAAACACCTGGATGTTCAAAAACATACTGCAGAATGAGTGCAGATGAATCAAGAAAAGACATAATTTATTGTCTTTTCCACGCCCTTTGTTTTGAAAAATCTGCCTTCAATTCCATTAGATCTGGGTTACACACCTGTTCCTGCATCTGTGCGTGTAAAGAACATTGCGGTTATGTTTGATTCGACCATGAGTATGTCCAATCAGATTGGTGCTATCTGTAAAAGTGTAATTGACAATATTCGTAACTTATGGCGTATTCGTAGGTTTATCACTTTTGAGTCTTGATGCTTGCAACCATGGTGTACGATCTTTGGTCTTGTCCCGCATTGATATACGAACTCAATACTATACGACGCCAATGAAATAGATCTCAAAAGGCTCCAGCGCTTGCAATATAAAGCTGCTCGTTTGGTGTTCGCATGCGGTCGTGACGAACTCTTGATACTCTTCACTGGTTGCCTGTTAAGGAACCTATCAGATACAAAATCCTTTATGTGTATAAGTCTCTTCAAGGTCAGGCTCCGTCATACCTTACTGTTGGTTTAAATTTGTATAATGTGTTGAACAGTAATTCTGATGGCGACTGTCTTCTTCTGATGGTACGCGGCTTGTTAGACCTCTTACTAAGCGTAGATTCAGTAACAGATTATTCAACGTCATTAGTCCTCGGCTCTGAAACAAGCTTTCCATTGACATTAGAGCGGCACCCAATAAACCATTGTGTTCTTTAAGCGGCGGCTACTGAAACATGCGGATTGCTTTCTTAAAATTTTTTAACTTTGTATGTAGTTTCCTTTTAAGCGCGGTTTCTCTGTAGAGTGCTATATTATTATTTAGCGTATTATTATTCTTATTATTTTAATGTATTAGTATATTAGTCACAACATTTTATTTTTCTAAAACTGAAATACGGTCAATTCAAAGAAGTCCAACTACCGAGGGTTATCGGCCCGTTTGACTTCTTGGAAGATTTTCCCCGCCCCGAAAGGCAAAATCCTGCGACCGCTAAGTTGTTTTTGGTATTGTCACTTATTCCAGCATCGAATTTTAGGAACGCTGCGGTTTTGTGTGAAACAATATTTAGACAATAAAATATTCAGTCTTGATCCACCTCCTATTGTCATAAGCCATATTGCATGGCTTAATTTCACGCGTATGTACCCAATGCAAAATTTTTATATTTTTTTTATTCCCTCCCCCTCTCCCTTACCAAAATTTTTTTAAAAAAATTTTTTTTCCCCCCCCTTTTTTTCTTTTTTTTTTTTTTTTTAAATAGTGTTTTCGCTTAAAAGCATCTTGTTTACCTATGAAACCAACACTCCCTGACACTTGAGAATAGATGTGTATTTATACCACAAACGGCCCATGACATATTCCAGCCGTGAGCGAGCGACACTTGATTTTGGGTCCGAAATCCTGTACTGCGCACGCCAATCGCTCGCTGCGACGGAAGTATGTCATGGGCCTAAATATGTTTCTTATCACTAATTCATTTTAATACACGAGTCCATGACGTTTTTTTTAGAAGTACGGTTATGTTTACTTGTTGTGTTTCATACTTACCAAGCAAAAATGCTGTCCTATGCAATTTCGTGAGCCTGATGAAAACGGAAAGAAACCTGGCCCAATAGAAATATAAACATGAGAATAAAACATAGAATACAACATGAGAATACAACATGAGAATAACAAATGAGAATACAACATGGAGAATACAACATGAGAATACAACATGAGAATACAAAAATGGAATACTGAGAATTGCTGATAATGTTGTCTTACATTATTTGATAAGTAATGGATTCTTGAGGACCCTTTACCTAATTTCCTTGGATCCTAGTCGTGTGATATATATAATACAGCTAAAGTGCACACGAGTTGACGCAAACCGCATTCGCGCTGCTAGAACCAATTGAATGCGAATAGCAACAACGGGACTGATCGATTTAAAATGCGCTGTGGTAAAAATTTGGAAAAAATAAAAATGCAAACGAAGGAATTCTCAATTTCGTTCAACATTTGGGCTAGAGTTCCATATGTACCCCACTTTTGAATTTACATGTAACAAATTCATTTTAGTTTTTGGCCTTAGGGTTATAGGGTATTTGTTTGTTGTTAGGCCATAAATAAAAATAATTGTTTCCTGTACAAGTTTCAAAAGGGGGGGTGGGGGTACATATGGAACTTTTTCAAAATGCACTGCCTGAAAAACAACAGTTTTTTTTTTTTGAACACGGACAATTTTGTGGGAAAAATAGAGATCCTGACTTTTTTTTTATCTATGCAGAGTAGGTAACGGTACGCTTGGTGCAGCGATTTTTTGTTTCGTTTGTTTGTGTGTTATTTTTTTTTTTGGGGGGGAGTGGGGGGGTCCCTTTGTGGACCATACTCATATGAATTCAGTAGAACATCACTGGTTGAACCTGATGAATTCAGCAGTCTTACGAAAAACGTACAGCATTGCTTTGGGATACCCTGTACCGTAAATATACCGGTGTGTGTCGTGTGTTTTTGCACGAAAAGGAGCGTAAAATGTCAATTGATAAAGTACATTAAATTCATTTGGCACTAGAAAAGGATATAGTCAAGAATGTAGGGGGTGGTTAACCACCCCCTTCTAAGACAAGGGATAATTTTAAATTGTGAACCTTTTCCAAATTTCAAAGAATGTTTAATCCATTATACTATTTTTACAAAATATAAATACTCTTCAGGCCTAATATTAAGCTAAACACACCGAATACCACTTTCATCACCGCTGAGGAAACGATCAGGATCGAATTCCAGTGGTTCTGAAAATATTCTTCCATCCGAGACAGGAATATATTTGACCTGAAACAAATTCCAGCATCTGAAAAAATTAAGTAAGTGGCTAAATATTATGTTGTAATGTGAGTGGAAGTGAATGAAGGTCGTCAGCTTGAACTTATTTTAGCGTGGAGAGAAACTCTCGGTAATCTAGAAATAATTCGAAAAGCGTGGTTGCGCATGCGTACCTGAATGGATAACGTCTTGTTCGCAATGCAATATTTTGTGGGAATGAAAGCGGTGATGGAATTGTGAACAGAACAAACAATAACAAGACCACTGCTAATACAAACTGCTCGTAGCCAATTTGAATTTGAACGCTAAATTTCCAATAATCCAGGGTTTTTGGTCGATTGGTGAAATTCTCAAGATTTTCATTCACTAATCCAAGATTTTCAAGAAAAACTTAAGTTTTTATTATGTAATCCACAGTTTTTCGAATTGGGCGAAATTTCAGATTTATTCGACAGTAAAATCCAAGTTTTCAAAATCTAAATCCACATTAGGGCGTTGGAAATCTTGATTATCATGTTTAAAATTTGGAATATCAAATAGAAAAAACAGGATTGTCACGTTGATAATCCAAGATGTGCGGAATGATGGACAATGAGCATAAACAACTTGGGATATAATTGAAAATCCACGATTTTCGACGCCCAACGTATAATAATTCGAATGACTTGGATTATCAAATAAAAACTTGTATTTCACTTCGTAGTGAGGTTGGTATGTCATAAATACAGCCGTTCGTGTTTTTTTTTTTGTAAAAGCAAAACTTCCACTGATTCTTTGTACTTTTGGGTGTATGTACCGATTGGAAAGAAAAATATCGGAATTTTTTAAAACGTTTTAGGGTTTGTCCAATCAAGATGGCCGCCAAAATGACAAAAATTCTTCTAATTGGTATTCTGAACCCAATAATGAGGTCCAAATTCACAACAATACCCTATTTCAATAGCAAAAGAGTCAAAAGTTCAAAATTGCTGATCAGTTCAATATGTGTACATTAAACAAAGAAAAAACGTACGTGTACCGGATATCACAGATGAGTCTCTAAAATGGCCGCCAAAGCTTATATGGTATGATATAACGCTTTGCATCAACACAAATCAAGATGAGAAAATAGCTCGGATTTCAAATTATGGGTGTATATCTCTGGGTGCTAGGAAGCACATCTTACATTGGTTAACAAACTTCAAATCAAGATGCCGGCCAAATATGGGCCTTCGAAAGCGCGATAACAGCAAAAACTGGTTAATTTAAGACAAACTGCCTGAATCATTAAAACTTATGGGGGCAGTAACATTGTATTTACTACTTGAAGACAGAAACCATCTATTTTGTTTTGCTAAATGCTTGGAATCCAAGATGGCGGTTACGTTAAGTTCTTCATAATTAGATAGAATTCTAAAAGATTTTCACATAGATCCTGTCATAATTCATAGTTTTATTTTTATTTTAACATAAACACTGATGCAAGCCCATATTCATTTTATGTTTAAAAAAATACTTCAAAATTAGAGGGACGGTAGATGTTGGATGCCGGCCGGCTTAAGCACACAATAGCAAAACATGGCGATTTTTCACTCTTACATTATGTTTATGAATTCGGAACTTTTGAATACAGTACAATGAAGCAACTATTAGATACACCCTTCAAACAGAAACTCATTCTACCATTTAAAATTTATGCCAGGCTATATACAAATTAATTTTAATATTGATGCGAACATTGGGAAATTTTATAAAAACGTGAATAAAAATGACAATATATTTGTGTTAAGCAAGATAATATACTTACCAATTTGGTTAATGTTAAAATGAGTCAAATTTAATTTAAAACTGACCAGATATTAGTCATGTGTTTTTCAATCGCAATTACAAAACCTAAAATCATAAAAGGAGTTGGTGTCCAAAAGTGTTTACTTAGTCATTTCATTTATGTATTATGTTACTTCCAATTCCTAATGCGACAAACTTACAATATGGAGATATATGTGAGATATACTACGTGAATAAAAAAAAATGTCAAAGGATGAGATGCCATGACCTGATAAAATCACGAATCATAGAGTTGTTATGTTGTTTAACAACGCAAATCTATATGATTTCAAGTGTTGAAAAAATGTAAAATAAGCCAGATTGACGAATTTTGTAAGCACACTTTTTTCCTCCATTCCAATGGGCTTTATACAAGATTCAAGATTCAATTATTCAGCATAACATATAGGTGACAGAAATGTATAATGCAGTATATTAAGGTGCACCGAGAGATTTTGGGGCACCCATATATGTGGTTCATATGTAGTGATTCATATAGATAAGACCCGATAGATTTCTTACCTTGTATTTGGTTACAGAATGCCTTGAAATGAAACAAAATGCGATTTTTTTCGCGTAATTTCAATATGAAACAAAGGCTGAATTTGTTTTTGCTCCTATCGAAATTAGAAATTGTACAATTTTTGACCAAAGAAATATTTTCAGCTTAATCTTTCACATGGGGGACATTTTGATAGAAAGCTTTACATTAGGCAAAAAATTAGATGTTTACATTTTCGGGACACCTGTTATGTGCACTCCTATCGGCTTGCACCTTTAATAATATACATAATACATGCAGGAGTAAAAATTTCCTAAACTGTACTAAGATGAACCGTGGTGTGGAATGAATGCTAGGACCAGTACACCCGATAGGGCTTATAGTATTGCTGGCCCGTAATATTAAAGTACAATTTATAATCAATTTACAATAATACAAATATACAATAAGACACAAGTAAGGGATGATATAAAATATTACATAAGTTAAATCTATCGGAACAAAAACAAAAAATATATCTCAAAAAAAAACACTTAATGGGGATACAGGATACGGGAAAATTGGACAAGAAATACAGACTTTTCAACATATCTTGCTGAGGTACTTGTAATATACATATACAGTTAAGCAAGATATTTAGTTAAGTGAAATTATGGGGTATTGCATTATGAAAGTATGTGACCCTTGATTGGCTAGATGGTTTAATTGAATCTGTGATATATCCTTAATCTCCTTTATTAACCTCAAAAAATTAAAGTTCACCAAAATCTCACCCCATGTCATTTGATATGTAAATAAGAAGGGGTTTTTTCACAGACTACGGTATCCGGTATAGATACAAGCTATGCTAATAAGGGACTTAACTCTAGCAACTTGGTAAGATGGTATAGTTAGGTAGTAAAAACCTCAAGACTCCACAAGGGAATTTTGACTGGAAGTGGGTGGTCACAAGAAATTTACTTGGGGAGTAAAGTATGCTGTGCTTTTGAACTAAAATGCCGGTTCTTGTTGAATTGATCAATGTTTTTTTGTTGAGTTTTAAACAGTTCCAAGTCTTTTATTGTGCGTGGGAAATGTGTGAGTTGGCGAGTGTGCAAGATTGGTGAGTGTAGATTTTGAGTTGTGGTTATTTCCTCTTCTTGCCCTGTCGGTATTGGGTGGAAGTGTATGTTCTTGGAGATGTCAAGTTTCACTCAGTTGGATTTTTATAGAGACAAGTTAATCGGTGAATTTTTCTGGTTTCTTGTAGACTTAGCCAGACGCGCGAGGGTGGGATGCACTTCGGTAACACTAGCTTCACGGGTATAATTCCCAGTAGTTGATCGAGCTGTGCCCTCCTTTGGTTGTCGTAAGTTGAAGAAAAAATATTAGAAAACTTCTTGATGGTTAAAGAAAAAGAGGTTTTAAGAGATAAAATATTTGATATGTTGGATAAATGTGAGCAAAAGGAATCCAAAAGCTTTTTGGGATATTTACAGAGAACCTATGTGATTCAATAGACTATGATTAAAAAATACAATTCAGGAAACACGGGGGGAGATTTTTCAAACTTATGAACAGCTCTCTTCCCAAAGTGATGGTACATGTAATGACTGATTAATCAATTTGGGAAATAATACGTCAGAAATCATGACTTGACTATGCCATATCTGTTGATGAGGTTATTAAGGATGGGCTTCAGCTGAAAAAATAGAAAGCACCTGAGACCTGATGGCATCCCTAATGAAATGCTTAGGGGCGGGATTAATGTCCTTGCACCTGCTTTGACCAAGTTGTTCAATTCAATTTACATGTCTGGTCAGTTTCCTTCTTCTTGGAGGGGTAGTATTTTGACAGTAATCCACAAGAAAGGAGATAAGAATACTGCCAAAAACTACAGGGGCATTGCTGTTTCTAGCAATTTATGTAAATTATTTTGTTTAATTCTGCATAATCGTTTAGTTACTTTTACAGATACAAAACATATTGTTCCTCGCCAACAGATTGGTTTTCGGAAAGGATCACGTACAAGTGACCATGTTCTGGCTCTTAAAACGTTGATAGATAAATATATTCACAAAGCTAGTAAATCTTATTTGTATGTGTGTTTTGTTGATTTCTCTGCAGCATTTGATACTGTCTGGCGAAAGGCTTTATTATATAAATTATGTCAAAAGGGTATTGATGGTAAGATGTTATTAAAAGTATGTATGAAACTGTATCATTCGCTGTTAAATGTAACGACAAGCATCTGTTGGTGTGAAACAAGGTTGTATTTTGAGTCCATTACTTTTCAATATTTATCTTTGTGATCTTCCTGATATTTTTGATGCTGAATGTGATCCTGTTAAGCTTAATAATGTAGATTTAAACTGTCTTTTGTATGCTGATGATTTAATTTTAATTTAAGTGCTAATGGTCTTCAATGTGAACTGGATAAATTATATAATTACTGTAAGCGTTGGAAATTAATTGTTAATATTGATAAATCTAATGTCATGATTTTTAATAAAAGTGGTAGGGTGTTATCGCAGTTTGATTTTCAATATGGTAACATTCTCTTGAAGTTACTGATGAATACTGCTACCTTGGTATTGTGTTTACTCCTGCGGGGTCTTTCACAAAGGCTTTAATTAAACTTAAAGAAAAGGCCTCTAAAGCCTACTTCAAAATCAGAGATAATTTATATCACAACTCTGTTAAGTGTAGCTTAAAATTATTTCATTCATTAGTACAACCAATTTTAAGTTATGGTTGTGAAGGCTGGTCTCCTTATTTATTAAGGAATTTAAATGAAAATAATTTTATCAATCTGTGTGATAAATTTCCTGGCGAATTACTTAATGTTAAATTGGGTAAACTTATATTGGGTGTTCACCGTAAGGCATCAAACCATGCAGTCAGAGGTGAACTGGGCTGTTATCCTCTTTTAATTACTATGATTAATTTATCTGTAAAATATTGGTGGAACCTGAATAATTCATGCTTTAAAAACAATAATAAGATTGTTATCGATGCTTTAATTGAAAATAGAAAACTGTGTGATAACAATGAGGTATTTACTTGGTCTACAGGTATTAAAAATATTTTAAATTACTTAGGAAGGCTAGACCTATGGAGTAAACCTAACATTTGTTCTAAATCAAACATATTTGACACTATTGATGCTGGCTTAAAAATATATATTGTAATTTGTGGTCTAAGGTCATTTCCACTCAATCAAAACTTAAAACTTATTGTTGTTTCAAAAAACAGTATCAATTAGAAAATTATGTTACCATGTTTAAGAGACATTCCAGATCCCTGTTTAGCAAACTTAGAGTTAGTGCTCGTACACTCATGGTTGAAAAAGGTAGATATTCATCACCAAAAATACCAATTCATGAAAGAATTTGCAATCAGTGTGACCTAAATAAGGTAGAAGATGAATATCACTTTATCATAGACTGCAGCTTTTACGATAGTCAACGCAAGTAAGTACTGCAGACCTAAAAGAACATCTATTTTTAGACAAGTATGTCCAATAATGATTTTTTTTTTTTTTTTTTTTTTTTAATATTATATACAACATTCAAAATTATTAGTAATTTTGTTAATATTGTTGACTATACGTAAAGCGTAACTTTTAAGAATTTGTTAAATATTAATTGTTTAAGGTTGTTGGTATCAGTTTATTTCTGTATGTTACATTGATTATACCATATTGTTTGGTGATTGTCAATAATGAACATGCCAAAAGTGCTTATTTCAGTTTATTCCTTTGGATTTTCAAGGATGTGTATGTCCTTTGCTTGGTAAGGATCTCAGGTCGCTATTCCATATTCGAGGATGGGTCTGACAAGAGTATGGTTAGAGCCTTTCTTGATATTAATAGATGCATGATGAAAGTTTCTATGAATGAAACCCAAGGATTAAGAAGCTTTTGATGCAAATATGGGCTTTGCTTGTTCCATTTGAGGTTGTTGGAGATGTATTCCAATGTATTGCAGTTATCGGTTGATTCCAGGGGAATACCCTTCATGGCGTATGTGTGGGTGTCTTTATACGTCGCGTTGAGGACTCTCATTATGTTGCATTTTTTGGCCGTGTGAATGCATTACCCCATTTTGGTCCAGTTATGAGATTGTGAGATCTTTTGAAGAATTGTTTCATCGTCAGGGCTTTTGATGGTTCTATAGACAAGGCAATCATCGGCCAAGAGTCTGATTGTACTGGTTACAGCTTTATCGATGTCATTGATGAATAGCAGGACACAGGTGCGGTCCAAGGTCGTGCATTGGGGAACTCCGCTGAGAAATTTCTCCCAGTTTGATGATGATCCCATTTATTGTGGACTCTTGATACAGGTTGGGTGAGAAATGATCGTATCCATATCTTTGTCTGCCTCTTAACGCCTTTAGTGGTCAAGTTTAATGGAGGAGGAGGAAGTACAACGTCAAAAGCTTCGAGAAATCAAGGATAGCGAGATCGAATATTCAGTTCGTCAAGGTTTTTTGCAAGTTATGGGTAGTTAGGATGAGATGGGATTCGGTTGTTAAGGATCGAGGATTTTCTGAATGGTGATGGGCTTTCTGAAAGAATATTGGTCGGTTAGATTTTCATAAGTGGTGCTAAATAGGTTCTAGTGAGTTTTGCAACACCACGTTATGATAAAGGACGATAATTTGTGGGTCGGTCGGTCGTGGGGCGCCTTCTTAAAGATGGGTGTGAAAGGTTGCTCTAGCCAGGCTAGCAGGTCCCCAGTGTAACTGATTGCTGAAAGATGAGACTGAGTACAGCCTGAGCAATTTCATGAGCGGCAATTTTCAGGCTTGGTTTGATATGTTGTCCGGTCCGGGTGCTTTCTAGGGTCAATATTGCGAAGGCGTTCTCAACAATTCGGATGAGACGGTAATATCTGGCATATCGTCATATGATCTTCGTATTATGCGGCAGTTGGCTTGGTTCCTGGTGTTTTTTCTCGTAAAGACAACTATGAACCTGTGCGCTAAGGGCCTCGGTTTGTCTTTGTTCCTTGTGAGGGTATATTATTTGCTTGAGTACGGCTACACCAGTATGATTCTTTTCTTCTGGATCTGATGAAGCGCCAGAATTTTTTGGGTTGAGTCACTATTGATGATTTCAGATATGTGGTTTCTTTTATGTTGGCTGATGATTTATAAGCCTGGCTTTGGTAGTCTTTGTATTGGGTTCCCCCAATGGGATATCTTCTGGATAGGTTGGCACGGATGTATAGTTTTTCTTTCTTCCTGAGTTTTTTCTTGATGTCTGTAGTGAACCATGGTGCGCCTCTGTTCCCGGCTGTATTTTTTTGTGTGGTACGTGGGTGGTGACGAGGGATTCAGAGAGTTGCAAAACTGCCAATTTCCCTCTACGGATTCGAAAGGGATGTGGTTTTTGAAGTAATTGCAACCTTCTTTGCATGTTGTCTGAATTCATTTTCAACACTGTTCCAGAGAGGAAACATTTCTGGTGGTTTATGGGGAACGAAGACTGACTTTGGTATTTATGGTTGCAAGGACGGCTGAGTGGTCACTGCAGTCCAGCGTGTGGTCTAACAGCATGTACTAATGCAGGATGGCTTGTAAATAGAAGGTCCAAGATGTTTTCAGATGCCGTTTTGTAATGCCGACGAGTTGTAAAGGTAACTTTCTGGGCGAGCAGGTGGTCATTTGCAACTCAATCAGCTTTTTTGGAGTGGATTTTAGGAGCTTACGTTGTCAATGTGCCTGCGGCCACCTCAAGTTCTGGTACGTTAAAGTCGACGGCCAAGTACAATACAGGATTGCGGCCTGGTTGAGTTGGGTAAGTCCTGTCACGCTTGAGTCCAGAATTATTAAGAGAGTTAATATTTGATTTGGTGCGGGTCTTAGAAGCGCCTTACAAGGATATCTGATTTGCAATGTGAGTTGGCACCATAGGAGTTCTGGGTTTAAAATCATGAGGTCTTTCTTACAAAACAGGGGATGTCTGTCCCATTTACCGCGATGAACACACACTCATTTGTTTTCCGATCTTGTCGGAACACAAGTTAGTTACTTGGAAGATTCAGAACTGGAACATCTGAGACGTAATTGGAATCGGCCAATGGCAACGTCAATTTTTTCCTGGATTAAAAGCAGTTCAATGCATGTGCCGACTTCCCTTGTATAGGGTTCCAATTTATGTGATAAAATGTAGTGACATCTTGTTCCCTTTCTTTATAATCTGAGGGATCTGCTTATTGTTGATCTGTTGGTCGTCAATATGTGCTGGTTGTGTACGGAGTGAGCTTTGTCTTTGAGCAAGTCCATCCGTCCGTTGTTCGTTTGATTGATCGGCGTGATTTTAGGCAGAGAGTGGTTTTTTTTTCGTTTTAGATTTAGTGACATGTGTCCAATTTCCATATTGTATTGTGTTTGAAGTTGGCGAACCTTTCTTCTCAGTGGAGTTTTATCTGGTGTGGTGTTGTGGAACTGGGTGTTATGTTCTACTTGTAGTAGGAGTGGATGTTAGAACAGGTGTGTCCAAACAGCGACTAGTAATTGCTTCTTTTCAAGTCAGAATCACTATATTTGTAAGGTAGTGTTGTCACAAAGTGGGCAGAGCCAGACTGCATATGTATGTCAATATGTAAGCCAGGGTGTATCAGTGCCCCACCAGAGCAATTGTTGTGAACCAGTGTCACAGTTTCTACATTTGGATGCAGTCGGATTTACAGGCATAGTTTACAAATACGCACGGCCATTTTGGCGTTCGGCAACCGTCAGCGTTCAGGTTTATATCACCGGCAAGTAGGTTGATGATAATAGTAAGTGGTATGTCAGGCGGTGAAACTGTGTACAAAGGCCCATAGACAATTTCGATATCGATGGTGATAGCGCCACCATTTTCGATAAGCTACATAATTAATTATGGCATATAAACGCATTCATGACGTAAACCGGGGGGGACCGGGGAAGACATAGGCGTAATAGCGCCACCCACGGCTGGCGAACTATAAGCTACAGATTTCATGCAGATCAGTGTGCAGTACGACATCAATCTCCTTGATCGAGGTCCATCCCGGATTTATTTTGGATCCCCGGTAGCATTAGTGTGCCACGGGGGTAGCCAAGAAAGGGGGGTGGTTCTATAATTAAGACCAGTTCCAAAAGTGGTGTTTGTTGCGCAGGAAAATGACACCACGTATGCGGTAGACTTACTGACATTGTGCTTTAATTTCAGGTTATAGTTTACAGTTGTAACAGAATTGAAGGTGTTATCAAAAAAGGTACAATCCTACCGTAAGCTTAATTACATGTGCTGATTAGTCGCTTCGGGTAAATGATTGAGGTAAAGGCCGAGACAATTCAAGACTTAGTTGTGTCTATGGGCAAGCCACAAAGGCCATAAAAGTATATTGCGTGCCAACGAGTTGCGAGAAAGTAGCAACGCGTTGCGACATTTCAGCAACGCGTTGCTGTGTCGGTCAATCAAAATCATTAATTCTGTGACTATTTCAAAACTAGGACCCACAACGCGGTCTAGATACTTTGCAACGCGTTTGCAAACCTTCACACGCGTTGCGAGCTTCACAACGCGTTGCCAGATTCACAACGCGTTGCTAAGGTTAAACAAGCCATAAGGGTCTACGTATTGCCGCAACGCGTTGTGAAGAAAGTCACTAACGCGTTGCGAACATTTCGGCAACGCGTGGCGACATTTCAGCAACCGTTGCGGTGGTCGTCTAATCAAAATCATGAATTTCTGGACGTATTTCCAAAATATAAATCTCCACAACGCGTGCGACCTTCACAACGCGTTGCAAACTTCACAACGCGTTGCAGCAATACGTTATTTATGACCCTTATTGGCCTTCACAAACGCGTTGTGAAGTTAAAAAAGAGTTGTGAAGCTCGCAACGCGTTTGTGATGGCTTGCAACGCGTCCGTTTTTGTGAAAGCCATAGGGTCATAACGTATTGCCGCAACGCGTTGTGGAGCGATTTTTGAAATACGTCACAGACATTCTGAATTTGAGTGGCTGACGCCGCCAACGCGGTTGCAGAAAATGTCGCCACGCGTTGCGACTTTCTCACACGCGTTGCGGCAATACGTTATGACCCCTTATGGCCTTGTTAACCTAGCAACGCGTTGGGAAGCTTGCAACGCGTTTGTGTGTGAAGCTTTGCAACGCGTTGTGAAAGGTTCGCAACGCGTTGTGGAAGGTTCGCAACGCGTTGCAAGTATCTAGCAACGCGTTGTGGGGCTATTTTTTAAATTTACGTCACAGAAATTCATGAATTTTGATTGGCCAACACAGAAACGCGTTGCTGGAAAATGTCGCAACGCGTTGCAACGCGTTGCGGTAATGTCGCAACGCGTTGCCCCTACTTTCTCGCAACGCGTTGAAGCAATACGTTATGGCCTTTATGGCTTGCCAGAGACGTCTATCATGTCGTTTTACTGCCAATTTTGGCTTGTTCCAATCTGTAGAGTTGTACGGTTCTGGTTAGTATGTGATCTTCTATGGACAGTAGGGCATTTAAACATAGAGAGTAAAAAACAATGTTAAAAGCTGCCATCAATTGTAGAGTCATTGTCTTTAAAAAATATGCAGAAGAGTTATAATTCAATAATTGAAATCTCAAATAATATGTGATTATAAAAGCAAGGATGATATTCAGCAATCTTTCTCAGATGTCCTTATTCGCTCTCTCCTTCGAATTTAAAGGAAATATGGTCAAGATTTTTGTCAATGCTCAGTTTGACTTACATTCATAAAATATATCGGACATGACCAACGAATTCAGAAAAAATAATACAATTTGATGTAAAATTAACAAAATAGAGTCATTTTAATTTTTGCTTTTTTGACCTACGAAGAGAAACGGGCGGATTTTTCGCACGGCTCATTGATCAAAAGCGCCCAATTTGCTCTACTCGTGACGTCACAAGTGATGACCAAAAATCGTGTTGACTCGAATTTTATTGTGACACTGGAATATTGATGGATTATTAATGGAAAGTAATAATAAAATAGAAAAAAAAAGTTACAAGAATGACATATTTGTTTCATTTCGTTGTGTTTAAGATTATTGAAGTGGCAACACTGCGATTATGATGGTCACAAACGCGTACAATTATGGCATGGTCATTCACTTTAACGTCACCATGGGCCTGCGATGTGGGAATTGTCGAATTGTTTAGAATAAGCTATTGGGCGGGAAAATTAAAAAAGGGCAACAAAATACTCAATAAAATGTGACGGACGACAATTTTAAAACTTATTTTGATTTATATTAATCTACGTCGCTTATAGCTTTCCATCCATACCATATTTTCCAAATATTCGAACTCATGACTATTTCCTTTAACATCAAAATAATTATGAATGTGTGTGTTTATACATTGCTCATTTACTTGCAGGAATACCCCCAGATTTGTTTCATATAAAGTCCAAGTACAATTTGCCAAAAGTATCATTAAAAAATCAAGTTTCAGATGTCGGTTTCATCAAGAAGCTGGTAATGTTGTTTAGACTTGAGTTCTAGAGTCTTGTAAGTTAACTTGAATTTCAAAGGTCTGGGATTTTTGCACAAAGTTTAACAAAGTCCACGAATTATAATACAAAATTAAGATCACAGTTTAAAAATCTAAAAAGTTCCGACCATGGAGAGATAAAATGTGGCTTCTTTGCTGCCAGGATGGGCTAGAATATGCAGTATTTACGTTTCCGTTTGGATGCTCTCAGCGTTGGATGAAGTCTATCTCGATTCGTGAGTGCATGTGCTAAATATCGAGTAAATTTCGCTTCAAAACGGTCGTTAAATTTCGCTCGTGTTGTCCAATGACGATACTTATAGTTATTTAGCAAGAAAAGAACAACGCATATTAAAAGCACAGCAGTAAAACAATACAATACCGAGCCAAAATTGGGACGTGACCACCCTGGTCAGCTTCGATCGAAAGTTCGATTCCTAATATACTAAACAATGGGAAGATCTTGTTTTCTTGCTCTGAAACAGGTAAAATTGTTGTTTGGATTTGTCATATTCACCATTGGCACATTGCGGATTATAAATTAATCGATTAATCCGTAGTTGATTGAAATATTCAAGAAAATGTAACATTTATTAAGTTGACAAAGGATCATGATATTGTACATTCTCACAAAGTTTAATGTGGCAAATACCATAGGAATGGAGAAAAAAGGGGTTTTGTGCTTACAAACCCCCAATTTAATCTAGCGTATTTTTAAGTCGAGTTCTTTTACCTTTTTTCAAACACATGAAAGTATATAGATGTGTTTTACCAAAAAACAAAAAAAAACAAAACAAATCTATGATATAGTGGTGGCATTAAGGTCAAGATCATCTTGAATCCTTGCACATTTTTTTGGAATCACATACTATATGGTAGAAGACATATGTGTAGATATGGAGATATGTGTAGATATGTGTAAAATATTGTCAAGTTTTGGCTATTATGTCACAAAACTTAAATGATAGAATGAATTGTTTTGATGTCCCAGTTTATAGGTGCTTATCATTGTAGGGTATTATGTTAAGAAAAAAAACTCCCATAGCGGTGGATATGATAGTGACAATGGCCAGATTAGTAAACATCTTGGAATTTTTTTTTTGAAACAGCATGGTAATGAAAACTTACATCATATGTACATGTGTCCAAAAATATGTCTCTTTTACTTCATACTAATGCATACCACATAGGTGTAGGTATAATATTAAAAAAATCCCACATTTGGGCTTGAAGGTGAAAGGATGTTAAAAATTGTAAAATGTAGCTATGCGGGCTTGCTCATGTATATTTTCATAAAATAAACATATTGTATGGTATTATAATTAAGCTTGTACGCAGTCGTCATTTTGTCAACCATCTTGAATTTGAAGCATTGTTAAACATTATTTTTTTTTTTTTTTTTTTTTTAATAAAATATTAGAGTTGCTTGATTTTAGTTTATGAGAATGTCTAGCGGCTAACAAATGTATATAATGAAAAATCACCCGTTTGGGGCTATGATAGTATACCAATGGCCATATTATAGCCCATATTTGGATTTGAATTATGTACCAAAACAAAAATAATATGAGTTCCTTGTGTTCAAAAGTATGAGAGATTCCCTTGCTGCGTTGATGCTTTTAATTTCTGTTTTGATTACATATTATAATAACATGGATAATATGGCTGTATGGCAAAAATATACACGATCGTTAGAGTCAGTCCTTACAGTTTCATTTTCATTCAAACTTCTCAACATTATGTAGGTATATATGAAAAAGAGCCAGTTTGGATAGTGCTTACAAAGGTCGTTATTAGCCGCCATATTTGGGTTGAAGGGTCTAAAAAACGAAAATAATAAACAAGAGCTTCTCATATGTAGTTAACTTCATTTGTATTTTCATTCAAATTTCCTGATACATATAGCATAATTATACATAGGTATTATGAAAAATCGCCAGTTTTTGCTATTGATAGATTGAGAGTGCTTATACGCAGTTGTCATTTTGACACCGTCTTGGATTTGAAACATGTAAACAAAGTAAAATGGTAGATATGAGTTTCAAGTGTCCAGAATTTTATTTTTTTTGGGTATTTTTTTTATAAGATTAAAAAAATTATGATTTTTTATTCAAATTTCCTAATGTGTATAGCATAGAAATTGGTGTATGAAAAATCACCAGATTAAGGAATTTAAAGTGCTTACGGTAGCTATAATATTAGCCACCATTGTGAATTTGAAGCATGTTTTCTAACCATAAATGGTTATGAGTTCCTTTGGTCCAAAGTATACATCTAGGTGTTAACAAAATATTGTTGTGACATGGATCTATGTGAAAAAAACACATACACAATTTTACTATTATCAGTGCTTGCGGTGGCCGCCATCTTGGATTGTATGTATTTCTTCTGTCAGAGTATTGAATGGAATGTGTCTGCCCCAAATGTTTAAAGGGACATAACACGCTAATTTTTAGTTTACATATGTGATAAATTATGTTCAAACGATTCTTAACATTCATGATATTACAATAAATTAATTAGCTAATTAGAAGACAAAAATTAAATCGGGAACTGATGGGCGCATCCATGTTACCAATAATATCACGGCCATAGTGACGTTTCGGCCATCTCGCGGCCACTGCTACGTCATGTCTATAGTTTGTCCCATGATGATTGTCAAAACAAAGTAATTTACTTTTGAGTATCTAACATGTCAAATAGGTTTGCATGCCTTTGAATCGACTCACATCTGCAGTGATTATTCAATAATAAATACTACTTACAGTTTAAAACCTCAAACAAATAAACATAAAACGATGGCAGCCTCCCCTACTTCGGTGTAAAGATTTTACCAACACTATCCCAATGAAGAGTAGAGCCATTGAAGTCCCACCTGTTCCCCATCACCGTTCAGCTGCTGGCAAAAGAGTTTCCATTCCAAGGTAGGCATTGAAGTCTCAATTGATTTTACGCGGGGAATTTCCAGTGATTGTATAGCATGTGCCACTCTGTGAAGGACTCTCATATGAATAATGGCCGCCTACTCGCAGCATTACACGCTGAATAGCGTTTCGGTTAACATTTAGTACCGCTGAAAAAAACTTAAAAATACAGTGACATCTTGTGAGACACACTATATAAATCCTCTAAAATTCTAACATTCCAATACACAAAACGCCGCTTTATTTGTTGGAACATGCGCCGCTCCCATCAACACCCAGCGAAGAACAATAAGCAACCGTATAGCGTGATGATCTCCATCTCCTTTAACAATAACTTAGGGTAGTTTGTCTTAAAATACCAGTTTTTAGCTGTTATAGCGCTTTCGGCGGCCATATTGGCCGCCATCTTTGAATTTGAAGTATGTTAAATCCCCAAAATGTCAGATGTGGGTTCCCTAGCACCACAAGATATACCCACATGGATTTGAATCCTATTCTCATCCTGATTAGTGTTGATGCAGCGTTAATTAATATAACGAAGCTTTTGGCGGCCATTTTGGATGCCGTCCTTGAAATCAGGTACATATTTGCTTAATGTGACTGCCATATTGAATTTAGATATTTGTTACGATATACTTTTGGTAATTGAAAATATGGGTATTGTCGTCATCGGACTCATCATACCAATTATAAGAAATTTAGGCAATTTTTTGGCGGCCATATTTGATTTGACACTCTAAAACTTGGTTAGAAAAATTCCAAGATATTTTTTCCAACATGTATAACCCAAAACACAATGCAAGAGGAATGGTGGCTTTTTACAGAAAAACCACTAAATTACATAGTAGGGTCACTATCGATAATCTAGTTTTGAATTTGAAGCGTCTATGGAACGCTCAGTCCCATAATTCGATTTAACAATATCCATGTTTTTCGGTCGATACTCTAAAGATTTTCATTTGATAACCAAGGTTTCGAAGAAAACGTGGACTTTTAATGAAATCCAAGATTTTCGACCTGAGAATGAAAAACTTGGATTATCAGTTGATAATCCAAGATTTTCGATTTGAAAGTTTTTTGAATTAATGGACACTAATGATAATCCAAATCCGTATTCATACTTTAATAATACACCCACATTAATCCTAAACGTACTATAAACAAACTCCGATTTATGTTCATTTAAACGCGCAATAACTAACCATCATAACAGATCCTTTTGGTATTTTGTAACCGTCTATGATCACGTCGAAGGCTGCTTCTCGTACTGTTGCAATGGCGGGAGGATGTATACGCAAAGCCTCTTTGAGAACCTTGTTGTAAATAAAAATAAAGTAATTATTATTTTTTTTAACACTAATTAACGTCTTGCCAATGTTGACGTTACATTGGTAAAGACGATTGAGTATTTCAAATATGGTAGGCATTTAGGAGAACAGATTAGATTATTAGGGGGACATATTGAAAGCTCAAATAGAAGGTAAAAGGTGGGTTCAGGATATTTCATAGATTTTCGTGTTGGAATCGTAGTGCCATTTTGTCAGGGATTCCCAGATAATATAATGTAACCGAATCTAATTCACTCAGATTGTTTTATCCTATTATTACATACTTCTGATTAGTAAAATATACAAGCATGAAGAACATGAGCTGTTTAACATTATGTTTTGTTGGATCATTCGTACAATCTAGAAATACCAATGAGTTGGATATTTCTTTGAATAAAAAGCCATATCAACGGGTACTGGGTGTATCGAACACATTTTCAGTAATTCCAGATTGAGATTCAATGTTTCTAGATGATGACTGGTATAACTTCAGCAGCAGCATAATGCTAAGCGTCATATTTGGTGTAAAACTAGGAGCAGAACACTTCTGAATCTTGGATGTTATATACATTATATTGAAAATACTATGAACTCGTAAATGTTTGTTAAACCAATTAAATCAGTAACACGTTGGTCGTAAAAAGGCGAGGGTTATAACTGTACTGCTCCCACCCCTTCGTAGGTCGAATTACCATGGGCTTAATAGTTGAGTGTGTTAACCAACCCATATAACGCAAAACCAGACAACAAATCTCAAATAATCCCTTCACTAATACATAGACGGCAAAACCTTATTTGGGGGCTAAGAGGTAATACCTGCTCTAAAAGGTTAACATGTTTTCATCATATATAGGAAAAATGATACCTTTTGTTGTACATTCAACACATCAAGATATGATATTGTAGGCCACGCGCCCGTCAGGTCCTCGGATTTCAATAACAAAATTTTTCTTTCAAGTTAGCTACATCAAATTATTCGTCCAATGTTGCATAGCTCCAAATAGATCGAATATATCCGAAGGTTATGAGCAAGTTCAGTGACCTTCTATACCCCTAGGTTAAGCTGGGACCCTTTGCTGCGGTTAACTTTGCTCTCTCTGTATGTTAACCCATTGTGACGAGAGGAATTTGGTACAGGTTTAATCTTGGCGATTTGCTACACAGGTTTTAACTTTGTTTATCTCGACACCAGTACGACGCCTTTGACATTTAGACCTTCCGTATCTAGGCATAGTTGAATTATCAGATGGGGGCGTTGGACCAAAATGAATAGAAATAATCTCTTGATAGTGCAAGGCTACATTTTTTTCCCTGTTTGGCCGCCACGATATGAATGAAAAAGCTTTCATAAATTGAAGTACTTTAGTTTTCCTCTTACTATTTTGTAACGCACCAGTTGTTGTAAAACGAATATACAAAAGCTAATCAACCATACTTACCTACCGCCATGTGTGTACTCTAGTTTTAATACATCTTCGTATGTTATATCCATTTTATTGCCTAATACAGCATCAACTTCTGTTCCTTACCTGCTCAAAATAAAATTAAAGTAAAAAATAAAAAAAAAAAAAGTATAATTTTCCACATGTCAAAACACTGATAATTCATTAAAAACTGCCTTCGAATTAAAAATGAAAAAAAAAATCAGCGTTTTCATCATCGATCAAATTTCAAATATTTTTACTTTTTTCGTTTTAATGCACTGATAGTTGTTCTTAGATCATGTTTAATTTTTTTATTATGATCATCATCAATCATCATCATCATCATCATCATCAATCATAATCATCATCAATCATTCTTGTGATTCGTTCCTCTTTGTTGTCTATTTTCAGCAACCGCTCTTATGGCTATCGTGGGCTTCCTCAGCATCAATTATCACCTCATTTGTTCCTAAATAAGAAAAAAATACAAGAATTTCTGCATAGCATTTAAAACTACAGTAGTCATTATCTGACATAAACGTCGAAAAACCCTTTTAGCCGATTGCGAACTTCCCGCCATTTTCTAACACTGAATCCATTCCATCAAAGACTAAATGTCTGTTATATTTCTTACCGGTACATGATTTCAGGTCGTCTGCTAATTTCCATCATGTTTAGGCCACTAATTAGCCCGTGGTCGCTTGGTCCGGTAATATTGACAGAAGTTGAATGAAGATCCTTGCTAAATACCATGAATACTAATGAAAACGTAAACTCTAACGTTTCGTTTTACAAAGTCATCTCACATTGATCACAGGTTACAATATTTTGTAGGCATGTAGTTTTACGCTTTTGCATACCAAATGATGATTTACAGTAATTAGCTAACAATTGAACAAGTGATTTGTTTTTTTAACCGTTTGTATTAATTCTCTCTCTCTCTTTCTTTCCTCTCTCTCTCTCTCTCTAAACCGGTGTCCTCAAAAAAGGAAACAAAAAAAAAAAGGAGACTCGAAGCGCCTCTATTTCACGAAGAGAAAAGATTCACCATACAATTAAAAAACATCTGAAAAGTTAATTTCTTTAGGGTTTCCGGCACCGAAAAGATCTTTCCAAAAGGACCATATTTACCGAGTAGGGCCGCTTGCAAATTTGGTACCACCTTTTCATTTTATTTATCCACGGATTTTACTGTCCATGTTACTGTCTCAGCTGTCTTTAGACAATATACACCTTCTCCAAGCACTTCTTTCGTTATGGTTTCTTTTGTCTTTGCGACAAAGACCAGTTCTGATATTGAAAAGGTCAGTTTCAATATTAGAAATTCTAGATCTTGCCTCATTCTTCTTTACTGCGCTGCTTTGCCCCCCCCCCCCCTCCGCCCCCACTTTGCTGCTTGCTCAAGAACCATTACGACGGCTTCAGTCTTTGCACTCTCTTTTCCATTTCATTAATTGACTTCTAATCATTATTGTCTGTCGGATGCTTTCAAAGGCCGAGCGGTTATTCTAAGTGTGCGAAGTTCAAGGCCATCGCCCATAACTCAGTCAATATGCACCATGTGTATGGTTTACTTTTTCCCTTCCTCGTTCAATAGAGGGCACGTTGAGGGTCCTTTTTTGAGACACCCTGTAATATATATCTATAAGCTAGGAAACCATTTGCAGCACATATTAACTGAATCAAGCAACTTTTATCTTTTGACCCTGTACCACAACCAAAATTTGACTTTTTAGCCATTTTTTCCAGTTTTTAAACCCTACCTTCCGGAAACTATAAGCCATAGAATAGTGTAAACTATACGTTTGGAATCCTTGTGACCCAGACAACACCAGGTTGTGCTTTTTAACACATGCAGTAACATTTTACCAATGTTTGACCCCTGTATAACCTTGAAACCCAAGCTGGGGTCCATTACGGGGGGTTGGCAAGTGCTTCCATCAATTTTAAGGATTATCAATGCCTATTACTTGTGTGCAAAAAATTTCCAATTTATAGAGTCCGAAGCGGCACACTCTTTCACTGACGTCCCCTGCGAGACGCACGCATGATGTTCTTTTGGTCGTTTTACTTTAAACTGGAAATTCTTATTGGGAACAAAATAACTATAATTATATTCATTGCCTCAATCAAGTTCAGCCAATATATTGGCTTGTGTCCAATTGAAATCATATATGTATGTTTATGCTATAATAATTATGTTGTATTTATTAGATTTATCTGAAGTCGTTTTCCTGCCAGGAGGTACACATGACTTTCCGGGTCGTTTGCTCCTCCTCGCATTTCCATATTTCGGCAGCCCCCAATCACTTCCTCATGTTCAGATTAATGCCCGCATGCTTATGGCGATGTATGGTGTGCGTTTGTGTTTTGTGTGATATGAGTTTGATAGTGAGGTGTGTTTTGCGTGATGTGAGTTGTTTGCTTTGTAAGTTTGTATATTTTTAAATTGATCTTTTTACAGGGGGTGCATCATTTTACAGGCATTTTGCTTCTGTTGTACCCCTCCATCTTTTGTGGTGTTTTTTCCTTTTTTTAATTTTGATGGAAATAATTTGATTGATTGATAGATTATCCACTTCCCAATGGGAACAAATGTTGTATAAATGACCGGCTCTAACCTCTCTTCGGCTCTTTTGATGACCAATATGGCCGCCATTGCCTCAATACGAAGCCCAGGTTCTAAACCATTTGTATAGAGATCAGTGTTCGAAACCCTATAATGCGGTCTCGGTTCAGCATTTTACGTACTTTTCAATTTACCGAGTAGCGCTTCTGTGTATGAAGAGTTTCCTAACTTTCTTTTAACAACTATATTTCCTACAAGAATCCCCAGGCTCATTTATAAAAATTAAGGCATAAATGGTATGCCCTTTTTTGATTAAATTTATATAGGAAAACGTAAAGCTGTGTTTTAATTTCAATGTTTTAAAATAAAAAGTTTTTTAAGTTTTTTATTTTTTTCATGTGCAATTTTTACAACGCCGCATGCAATCTTTCAATTGGTGTGAAAAGACTAAAATGGCTTGTGGGTGGCAAAACGATAGCGGTAAAAATAAACATGGCGGTTTCTTTAAATCGTTACTATTAGAAAGTTACGCAGCAATGGTGTTTTCTCTTCGCAAGGATACTCCCCATGACCATGAACGCCATCTGGTACGTCTATTTAGGGATATTTCATTATATATGTGCTGATAGATTCATACCAATAAATCCCTTTAAAGTGACAGGGGAAGCGCATCGATAAGTTACACATTACAAACAAAAATAGAGTTTTTCACGAGCGAGAAAAATAAATCTTGGGTACAATGAAAACCCCTTATATAATATCTACAATCAATATCACATCTGAAATCCCCCAGATGCCTTGGAAAGCAATGGGATTGATACGTGTACAGCCAGCAATCAATTAGAGAAATACTACATAGAAATTTGTGATTTCGTACTCGTAAAGATGCTTTTCACTGATGTTACCAATTTACGTAACTTTACTGATAATTTTCGAAAAACACATAATGCATTGCGGACCTCTCGATTTCGCTCCTTCTTTGTGGAAAAACTCTCAACATGCAGTTTAAGATACTAGAAACATACGAAATTTCAAAAGATGTTACTTTGAAAGACAGAACGCAATATTCACATAATTTTCTCAGTAAGCAATTAACTTGAACCTACCAGCAAAGAAGAAAGTCACAAATTCATCCATCATTTCCTCAATTGACATCAACAGTTCGCCGCCATTTTGTTGATTATTTTGCAGCATATTGGACACCAGATTACTCGGTGGTGTCTTCCCATTGCTAATGGCTTCCAAGTGATTTGTGATACACCTACGTCCAGTTTCACGAAGGAGATGACAAGCCTCTTTGACCTCTTTCCGATGTTCTCTTTCTGCTTTAAATGGACTGAACATTCTTCTGAGCTGAAATGCAAGATATCTATAGATATCAATCAATCAATCAATCAATCAATATCAAATACAAGTCAAGAAAGGTTCTAATTGAAATAAAATTAAAAGAACTTACCATGGTGGCTGGGGAGCTCAAGGCTAACTGTTCGTGTGCTTCTGCTGCAATTTTCATGGATTTCATAAATGGATTTTTACTACCATCGAAAGAATGCAAATCAATTCCAAACGCAATCTGTTAAAAAGACAAGGTGTAAAATACAGTTCTAAACTAATTTCGTATTAGTTTTGGTACTTTCAAAATATGACCAGTTAAAAATATAAGTATAAAAAAGTATGCAAACTCACTTTTTTCAAGTCATCTTTTCTTTTTCATAATTCTAAAATATTTGACAAGATCTATTTGCCTTGATTTAAACAGGAGGGGGCGGGGGTGGACATTTATTGTGAGAGGTGACAGTTCTTGAGCAGCAGCATGGTTATCTGTGTGAGTTTCAATTACTTGTATGCCCGTATTATAAGTGTAGTGTGGTGTAAAAGGTTTTTGAAATCGGCGAATACTGTGTAAAACAGTTCTCCTATCCAATTGACGGATTACTATTCCACAATATATTATTTGATGATAAGAGACAATCGTTTTGTATGCATGCTGGAATTTCCGAACTCGAATGAACAAGTGCGGCAGCGGTAACGTTTTACATGAAATCGATCTTGCAAAGATGTAGAGGAATATCAAAGGAAGAAACGAGTGCACATGTGGAGATTGACGGTCAAAAGGTGGAACTTTTAATCGTAATGTTGTCGTCTGCCGTAATTTAAATACGCATGCGCACTTATGTGGGTTTAACGTAAATAACATCACCCTGCATTGTAATGAACCGCTAAATTGTCATTTTAAAGGTGCTTGTTCCGATTTTTGTCTACGTGTTATGAAATTGATATGAGAGCCTGACACTTGTATTACGCTGACCAAACAATTACCGTGGGAAACCCAAACTGGCGGTTTCATGCTAGAAGCGTAATGCAAAGTGAAAAAGCCCACATGCACTATTGTGCTAATATTGATGGTTGGGAACGATTAACGGCAGGTTTGTCAGTATATTGCGGAAGCTGAATGGATTGGAAGCTGATTGGATTTCAGCCGGACAATGAGAAAAATACGGCTTTTCTCGTGATATCAAAATTGATATTTTGTGACTTTTCCGGTTAAATCAGAATGGGTCCCAAAAAGGATCGGAACAAGCACGTTTAATCTATTCGTCACGAGTCCTGTAAACAAACGAATTGGTCTTATTTATGAAACCTGCACCGGGATCCAGCATAGATCAGAAAATCGATTAAAAGTCGGTTATATCTGATGTGATATGGAGAATTTGCTGTTGGACATGATCTGAGAAATTAGAGAATCGTTCTAAAAAAATCTGCCACGGTACGATCAGGTATTGTGCCAGATTCATATCTAAAGTACAACTCGTTGTAGGAGTTTGGTACACTCCAGCATAGGACATCTGCATTACTTAATGCTGAAAAGTAACAGACTCGCTGTGGAGGACGTGTAGCGGTCCCTCTACAGTAACGTTATATGATGGACTCTGAACCAATCCTTCGAAAAGGAGCCGGAATGAGCACTCTGTTGATGTTAACATAGGTCCACCCCTTCACCTTTGTCTTCCAATCAACTTCCAAAAAGTTTTGCCCTCACGGTTGCTTTACCTTCACGGAAATGGTACATGAGACATATCGCACAAATCAACATTGTTAATGATGGCGAAGTTTGAAGAAGGCATCCATATTTTTCTTCTTATGTACGTCCTTGTCTAACTTACTTTAGCAATGATATCCAACGCAGTAGTGTTAAGTATGTCAAGCATATGAACCTTGGTTACACCATCAGCTCTTGCGTGTAACCACTCCGCCATCTGATCAGCGCTAGCGTTGAACTGGCCTAGGCAATTCTTCAGGTAACTACATAATGTAATGAAACAAGTGAATTAATGTAAGAGGTAGATACCATAAATTGCTTGTCATTACCGCTATTTAGCTGCAGAATTTGCTAGAGTTTGTACCCAATTTTCTTTCGACCGCGAAAGGCATATTACGCCCTGCACACGCTATTGGGTTAGTAATTAATCTTTCATCCAACCCTTTAGTGGTCCCATAGTGGCTGTTATGAATCAAATACTACTAGACCCTACTTTAATAAGTCATAACCCACTTGGCAAAGTGAAACCGAAGTGAAGCTTAAAGGCGTGTTTCTTGATCCTAGCACATTTGTATCTGCTTATGATTCACTAGTTATCCTCAAGAAAAAGGTTTAGCCCTACTTCCAAAATTCAGTGGATTCTGAATTCGCTTTTTGATGTTATGAGCGAATTAGCTGTATCGCGTTCCCCACAGAATGCTGTGCTGTAGTTTCTGTCCGTTTACGAATAGAAATTACAAAATTGCTAATTTCTACTAAAGTAGATCGAATTTGCACGTAAGATTAGGCACACATACTATACTTGGGCCAATGGTTCAGATGATATAAGAATCACAATTTCCTTGAGATTAATCGGAGGACGAGGCTGAGAAGTGCCTCTTTAAAGAGACATGGTGACATTTCCAGAACGCGGTTTTTTCATATTTGGAACGCTTACAAATGTATTAGATCACACCTGAAGTGAAAAAGCCGAATACGCCTTCTTTATGCAATAAGATGATGTTTTAGTATTTTCTGTCGTGCACGACAGAAATTCAAAGCATGGATTTCTATGAGGATGATTATGAGAGCAGGCTAGTTCAAAACAAGGTCTGTGGTTTTCTTATGAAAAATTGTTAGCCATCAAGTGGTTAGAAATAATATTTCTGTGGAACAAACAATAAACGTAAGAAAAAGGAAGAAAGAGAGAGAGCGAGAGAGAACAGAACAAAGAATAATAAAAAGAAACACTCTACCTGCGGTGAAATGACGGGTTAAATAATGATCGTTTTCGAGTGTGCAGATCTCTGTCTAGGACTGTAATTAAACCATTACCCATGAAAGGCACGCCATACATCTTCGTTAGGTTTCTATAAGCCAGCCAAGACTTAGGATGATTATCCGATATAATGACTTCCTGTCGGGAAAAACAAGCAATGATTGAAATATATCGTCCTTTTAATTGAAAAAAAAATCAACATCATATATGGCCTCAAAAATAACAAACTACAAATTGCAGGGCGTAGCAAACAGAAGTAAACAGTTTTGAAAGTATCATAAATGTAGAATTTTTGTAGTATTTGGTCAGTTTCATTTGAGTTTCATTGTACATCAATCCACAGTCCTTTGTAACCCGAGCACAAATGCGGTTGTGCAAAACAATCATGGGTTAGTTGGCAATGGAACGCTCATTGGGCCCGTCTACCTTTATTTTATTTTTTATTTTATTACCTTTATTGCACAAACAAGAACATACAAAACCAATGTGTGGTGCAAAAGGGTGACCCCAAACAGGCACGCAGGCCCACAAAGCGGGGACCCTAACACACATCAAAATAAAATGAACAAAAGATTTTAGGTACAAACGTACACATACATAATGATAAAAATAGTAAAATATACATTATAAAAATTCATAAAAGACATAAACAAATCAATCAAATAGCATTATAAAGCACAGAATATTTGCACAAGACGAGCACAATACTACTAAAGTATCGACTATATGTGTATTATTAGCTAGGTAGTGGTCAAGGAGACAAGATTTGAACTGGGGAAATGTATATAGATTTCTGAGATTGGCAGGGAGGCCATTCCATGAATGGCAAATACGGTTGAAATAAGTCTGCCGAAAGATGTTAGTACGGCATCTATTTGGAATGATAGTGGGAGAGTTTGTGGATCTCAAATTGTGATGCTCAGAGTTACGAAAATTAATTTTGTCATGGAAACTGATGAACGTCATACTTTGAAGAACTTTAAAAAGAAGGATATTATGTTTAAATTTACCGTGATTAACAAGGCTGAGGAGATTGAGCTCTTTTAGACGATCCTCATAGGGGGCAGAATGAATTCTCAGGATGAATTTGGTAGCGCGTCTCTGAACTTTTTCAATAGAGCTGATGAGGCCCTTTTCTTGGGGATTCCAGATTTTCCGACCCGTATTCCAAAATGGGTCTGACATGAGCCAAATAGAGAATTTTACGGGTTAATGGATCATAAATATCATGACAGGTGTGCCGAATCAAACCTAAATTGCGGTTAGCCTTGCAAATCATATGAGGTTTCCAATTCATATTACTCGTAACTAAGATACCAATATCATTCTAATTGTCAACAGATTGCAAACTGTGATCACAAAGCTTGTAGTTAAAAGGGGCAACATGATGATGTTTCCGGGTTTTGACATGTAAAATAACACACTTTTTGGCATTGAAATCAATGTCCCATTTAACACTCCAATTAAAAAGAGCATTGAGGTCTTTTTGCAGTGCAAGTTGGTCATAAATGATGGATATGGTTCTGGAACATTTTGAATCATCAGCAAAAAGACCGATTTCTGTGCCATATGAAACACAGGAGGGCATATCATTAATAAAAACCACAAAGAGTAAAGGGCCCAGTATGGAACCCTGTGGGACGCCGGAGGTGACTGGCAGCCACTCAGAATAAGCACCATTATTGACCACCCTCTGCAGACAACCCTCAAGATAATCATGGAACCAGGCATGAGGAGTGTACCACCGATCCCGGCACAAAAATAAGCATAGAATGATTGACGGAGTCAAAAGCCTTTGAGAAGTCCAGGTATACCACATCAGTGTCACACCCCCTGTCATAGTTGGAACTAATTAGGTTATGAGTAAAATCAAGTAATTGGGTAATGCAAGAACGATTGGGCATAAAACCATGCTGGCAATCGGAAATGATAGGTTCCAAAAAATGGAAGAACTTTCTTGTGGATGCAACGCTCGAGTACTTTGGAGACCAGGCTAAGCAGAGAAATCGGACAATAATTTTCAACGCAGCCATTGTCACCTTTTTTGAACACAGGGGTGACATTCGCACGCTTCCAGGCAGATGGAACTTTGCCTTGAAGAAGAGAAGCATTGGAATTGCTGTGAGAGAGGGTGAGATCTCTAGCGCACACTCACGGAGTAATTTACCGGGAATACCATCCGGTCCACTTGCCTTGCCTGGGTCCACTGTACTCAGCACCTCATAAACATCTGAGGAGGTAAAAGTGAGAGAACTAAGGTTATTTATATTGTCGTGGACATGAGAATGAGAATCAAGCTTATATGAAGCTTTATCTCTGAACACACTGTGAAAAAATTTGTTGAAGAGATTTGCTTGCTTTACCGGATCATCAGTAGAATCATTATTGTAAACTTCTGACTGGGGAATTTTACCAGGGTTCTTAATCTTGTGAAAGGACCAGAAGCGCTTAGGATTATCTTTCAAGGAAGTTCTGACATCGGTCACGAAATCAGCACGTCTTTGTTTAATAAGAGACTTACAGTGTGAGTCAAAATGATTATTCCCCGAAGAATAAAAAATATTAAAAATGTTTGTAATCTTTTCAGAATATTATTATATACTTTATATTAACAAACAATTACTTCTTAATCACCATGTCAAAAATCCCGAGATTCATGCATTTTATTTTCAAGTTATGGCCTCATTTTTACAGGGCTCCCGAAATGCCGCGTGTACAAATTTAGTACAGTAAACCATAGAAGATGAGTAACCATGTTAACAGTGTAATTCACAAACCAGGTTCCAGAAAAACGAGATAGGCAAAGAACTTTCTTGTTTGTTGCATTTATTCACTACAGTGAAGCAAAAAATATTTAACCTGAAAGAAAATTGTTCCTAAAAAGTCTGACCTTTGACCTTTAGCCATCTAAGGTGTATCACTTAAATTGAAACCTGGTTTTAGTGTGTATTTTTCAATATCTTTTTGTTTTGTCTTAGTTAATAGTTAAAAACGAGTTCATTACAAATCTTGAAGAATTCTAAACAGTCAAAAATATAATTGCACTTGTTGTTGCATTAATCCCAACTTAATTACTGGCCTGTGTTATACTCATTGGGGCATTTATTACCATTTATCCACCAGAGTGTGTAAAGCACACATTAGGTATCCCACTTGAAATTTGCGCTTCAATTACCAAATCAATAGAATCTTTTACAACGGCAAATCTGAGGGCCTTTACTTAAATGAGTGCAGATATTGATTGTCTGAACCAAAATGAAAAATTCAAAATTCCATGAAGCTATTTAAATGTACTTTTGAAGTATTTACAATTTTAGGAGCTACCTTGTACAGTTTGACAAGAAAAAATCAGGATATTGGGGAACAATCATTTTGACTCACACTGTAGACTGCTAACGCAGAGAACGAAACCTATCTCTGAAAACAACATTGCCAGTTTTCTTGAATTTAATCCAAGCACGTCTTTCTTCTTCACAAGTTTAATGATATCAGAGTCAATCCATGGAGCAGAGCTCCGCCTCTTACACTGAATTTTGGGAACATATTTATCAACAATATCAAAAAAACTGGAGCACAAGTTGTCCCATAAAATATCAATGTCATTGTTACAATCTGTGTCCCAAGAGTGTGTATTGAGAGCGTTCGAAAGTCCGGCCCAATCGGCACATTTAAAATTGTAGATTGTACGCTTAGGTTGTTTAACATATTTACAAGAGATAGGAATTGTGAAATTGATTGATGTGTGATCGGAACCCATGTTGTCAGATCCTACTCTAAGATTTATTACAAGATCAGGATTCCACAACAATACAAGATCAAGAATACTACCAACACCTTCTTTAGTAAATCTAGTGGGAAAATCCACCAATTGTTGGAGAAAGATAGTATTAACAATGTCACAAAATTCTCTTTCAAGTGGCCTACTGTCCGGTTTATATTGATTGAGAGTCCAATCAATGCGAGTTAAGTTAAAGTCACCAACTATGATTTTATCTTTTATATGATATGAATGTAAACAGTCCAGGAAAGAGTTCAATGTCTCCATATCTTCCATAACAGCATCAGGTGGACTTCAGACAGAACATCAATGGGGATCGATACCTCCAGATGATCAATGAAGATGTTGTTCCCTTCATTGAACATAATCTTCCTCGTTTTCAGCTGCAGCGAAATGGCCTATTTCAACGAGCGTGGTTTGCACAAGATGGTGCGCCTCTCCACAGAAGACGAATTGTGACAGATCGCCTCGCTGAGTTATTTGGAGATCGTGAACCATCAAATCGAGTGGCCACCACGATCTCCTGATCTGACTCCGTTAGATTTTTTCTTGTGGGGACACCTCGAATCCAGAGTTTTTACGACTCCTCCATCAGACCTTAATGAGCTTCAGTGACGGCAGGGTTGATTGTCAGACAGGACAGAGCCTTAATCAGAAGAGCTGTGAACACCATGCTGAGGAAGGCAGGTGATTGCATCCAAAGAGGTGGAGGAAATGTGGAGGATTAAGTTTGAGTGATTCGAAGAACAGATTTCACATATCAAAAGTTCTGAATTGTAATGTTATGATATTAACTTTTTGCAACAGCATTTGTCTTTGGTTTGCGGAAATAGCCATAAATTTTTCATCGATTGTCACACTCCAATGATTTACCACTCACTGACAGAAAATATATCTGGATATTAATTGCTATAATTAAATATGCCAAATACATCATACATTTTCTTCTTTAGGATTGTTTATGACTGTTCACTTCTTTTTGATACGCCCTGTATACTGATAAAAGCAAATAGACGTGTGAACGTTTTTTGATGCAAAATTTTCACACCACTAGATAAATTTGCAAGTCGTTTATGTAGAAAGTGGTTCAAATTCAAACGTCATTGTGTTATTTCTACCGAAGCATCCCATTGAGCCAGAAAACACGACCATGGCTCTTTGTTCAAGTTGCTCTTGACTGCAGACTACCATGACTTATGAGCCTTTCTCAACCCATGTCTTCTAGTTCCAAGATTCCTTTGAGAATGGGGTAAAAATAAGTACTTGATTAAGGAAAGCGTAAAACATCACAGACCGCAGTATCGTGTTGGTTTTGTCTTAGAGATTATTTCCAACGTTAAATTGCAGTCTTCAATTTAAAAAAAAAATAACCTGATCTCAATACCGTTCAACCAGATGATAAGAGACTCAGTATTTTATTTTAGTGGTGAGAAACCAAAAGTATCATCCACAGATGCCATTGACCGCAATTGATCAACCCAAGGATCATACCAGCTATGCTTAAAGACACTATCAGTGATTCACCCGAAAGAGTCAAATATTTGAAATGTGCAGCAATAGCTTAAAAGTGAAGGATGAGCGTGTAGAATTATCATAGGTTATTTTTTTGCAACTGAAAAAAATGGCAGAAAAGGAAAAAAAGAGCAGTGCTCAAAAATTGGAATCGCTATTCAATTACGTGTGTAGTAAGTGTCCGTACGGACAGTAAGGACTAAAAAATCTGATTATGTCCTTATTCGACTGCTTTTGTCCTTATCACTTTTGTCCTTATGCAAAATCTGATTTGTGATATTTGTTTCGATTTGTCTAATTTAACAAATCTGATAAATGCCTTTAATAATATAGAACTGCTTTTTTACACTTCATGGGTTGCCCATGAACCATTCTGACCTAATTGTGTTTTGTGGGTTCTATTACAACTAATGTACAAAGTCCACCCCCCCCCCACCACACCCCCTAACACCGCTGCGAAGTGGCCTTTCACAAGCAGGAAAACTGTACATGTAAACTATATATTTTTTTACTTGGCAGAAATCAAGAGAGTACGTTCCATAATAATTCTTTTGGTATACCTTAACACCATCAGGTGAGTGGACAGTTACAAACGGAATCCAATACAGGAATACAACTAATACAGGGCCGTGTCTCTTCACCCTATGAACAGAAAATGATATAAAAAGGTTCAATTGAACAGTGATTAAAACCATCACAACTGAACATGCATTGAAACAACACATGACTCAAGATTAAAGGAACCTATATATTAAAATGGGTTGAAAAGTAATTTTGACATAACGTGATTGATATTGGACACATATAAAAGTACACAATTTAAGGAAGGGACCAATACAAGGTATGCAATAAACAATGACATGGTAGCTTGAACCGCTCATACGCAATTCTTGGTGCAAATCCAAAGTATAATAAAATAATAGAACATTTTTTGAAGACCGCCCCCAATTTTCATAAATTTTGAGATTTTCTTCCACAGTCGCATTGATAATTGGGAAGTAAACTCTACCTATAAATTCTCTAATTGTCACAAAAGAAGGAAATTTGTAATTAGAATACTTAATACCGGGAATCCCGATAATAATTAAGCGGTTTGATGTAATGTCCCTGTAATATGAAATAACCGGTAAATAGCGCCATGTACGTGTCTTCGCTCATGCATTAGTTGTTCCGCGGTTGACGCAAGACAAGTTAGATGTCATTTTGTGAGGTGGCTCTCTATCATTGCGGATGGACATAAATTTACCGTTTCCAGCGCCGTCGTTAAATTACAGTCGACGATCCACGATTCTGATTAGAAAACCTCTTTGTTTAAGACAAACACAACATTTTAGCATTACTCACAGGTTTATAGTTTACAAAACAAAACTTTCAAAAAATCTCAAAAATCAATCAATCAAGATTTTCTGTTTTTTAAAGTTAAAACTTACAATAGGCCTATACGTCCAAAGCGATGGACTGTTATACTTTTAAATTATTTTCTTTAAATGGTTATCTTTGGCGATCATTGATTTTGCATTCGAAATAAACAAGATAATTGCTTGTGTTATATCATTGATACTCAGATACTTGCCCTCAGAAGGATCATAAAAGAGTTGAGAATTTCCAAGAGAAAAGCTTCAATTGTGTTTGTAGATTTTTCCAAGGCTTTTGACAGTGTAAACAGGGGTGTAATGCTGCATATTCTCGCCAACTACGGTGTCCCCGATGAGACTGTCAAGGCAATTGACATCATGTTTGATAACCTATATAGCTTTGTGCAGACCATGGATGGACCCACAAAGGAGTTCCTAACAACTACTGGAATCCTCCAAAGAGATACTCTTGCTCCCTATCTCATTGTGGTCGAGGTTGATTACATCCTCAGACAGAGTCTTTACATCATGAACGATAAAGGACTCGCCATCAAACCCAAGCGTTCTAGACGTTACCAAAGTCAGTATCTCACAGACCTTGACTACGCAGATGATCTAGCTCAAACAGCTGATCTGTTATGTGGTGCACAAGATCTACTAACATCACTTGAGAATGCTGCAGACAAAGTCGGCCTACATCTAAATGCCAAGAAGACTGAATATATGACTGTCAATGAGGAAGATGATCATCAACCTATCTGCCCAACAGTATGGTAGCCAACTCAAAGAGGTCAAGGAATTCAAGTATCTAGGTCCTATGTTGCCGACAGCAAGAAAGACATCCTGTCACGCAAAGGGACACGCTTGGAATGCCTGCATAAACTACACCACTTATCTGGTATTCCAATTCAACCAAGCTGAAATTCTTTGGAACCTGTGTAGAGAGTATCCTATATGGATCTGATACCTGGACCATGAATAAAGAGCTACAGGATAGACTGGATGGCACCTACACCAAGCTTCTTATGCGAGTACAAAACATATCATGGCGTGAGCACAAGACCAAAGCACAGATATATCGAGATATCCCTCCAATTTCATCTTCCGTTGCCAAATGCCGTGCACGATTTGCCGATCACTGTCATCGTGCGATTGATCAAGTAGTCTCAGACGTCACATGTTGGAAGTTACCGTGCCAAAACAGGGGTCGTCGGCCATTTAACTACATTGATGTGATTGCTCGAGACATCCAGCAGGATCCAAATGACAAGCATGGGCATTTGGCGCTATATGGTGAACAGCATCTCGGCTGCGGCCGTTAGATAGATATAGAGAGATATCATTTAGACTATGGGGCGTAGACCAAATACAAGCTGCATAACAAATTCCGTAGTCCCTTCAAAGGGATAAGACAAAACCCGGTGTAAAATTATTGATAAATTATTCACATTATATAACCCCCCTGTGCCCAATAAAACTTGTACATATTCTTAAAAATGAATAAAATGTCACATCAATTTCTCTTTCTTAATATCAGTGACCAATGGATATGTATAGACTTCAACAAACCATTAACTAAACATATTACAAAAGGCCCTCGGTATGCGGAGCCCTTGTTATAGCCGGGTGTTATCACCTCCACGATTCGGGTTGAGTAACAAAATACCCGTCCTCTTTCACAATAACTAACCAGTTTACATTATGATATAGGTCGTTGACCCTAAGTTTTCTCCTGAAAGCGCGGTAAATTGAAAGCAAATGAAGTTAAGCAATAAGTTACGGATTTTAATTATGCACAAAGTTGTTAGGTCAAAGCTTGCCGCGCACATTCTGGCATGATGTTTGTTTGTCTTTATTCCTTTTTGAATAAATGATGAAAAACATGGACAAAGTTAATTGAACACGCACTATAGAAGCTCGAGATTTATTTATTTGCGAATGAGGATAAGTAGTTTGCGCTTACGTCATTAAAAAAAGACTTCGTCTAAATAGGAGAGGTGGTAACACCTGAGTCTTTTCAACCGCGAGACAATATAACAATGGTCCTGCACTCCCAGATGAAAAGGGATCTGAAGTGTTTTTCTACACCGCATAGCGAGCCGGTAATTGAATATCTTAAGCTCCATTGTTTGCTGAAGTCTAGTGTATCTATTGGTCACTGATATTGAATGGGGAAAATAAATTAAACTGACATTTTATTCATTTCCAAGAAAATGTGCCAGTTTTATTTGCGGCAACAGACGGTTATATGATTTTAATTATTTATTATGATTTTACACTTGGTTTCCCCCTAGCCCCTCGATATGGACAACAAAACAACAGCATAGGACATGCCCCATAGTCTAATGGGCTTAACCTTGCTGTACCAAACCAAATTGCTTGATTGACAGGTGTTGGACTTCATGCCTAACCACTTGTAAATCAGAAGTAGGGAAAGTGAATTGCCGCTCCCTGATTGTTATCCTGGAACAGTTGGGCAATGTGAATGATTGCTCGATAAGATGACGTTGTTTTATTGTGTTTCCGCGAAAAAAATATTTTGCATTATGTTATCTTTATCTAAATGGTAATGATACCCATTCATTCTACTAACAAGACCTAGACGTCATTATACAGTGTGAGTCAAAAAGAATAGGACCGTGATTGATTATATTTTATCAAAAAACCTAATTGAGCTTGATAAAAAAGTTTTAGATATTCGAAACAAGCATGTTCTTCCGCTTATTAGAAAAAAAAAACCCAACGAAATCCATCATTCCTAACAATTGTTATGCCTGTTTTACTGAAGGAACCCATTTATGCAGCTGTCCACGGAATGCTGAATGCTTTGAATATCGTCGTTGGGCGGGAAAAACCTCATATGTAACTCCAGAGGTCAAATGCAAAACCACATATGTAAAAAGTGGGCCCCAGTGCTAAAACCTCATATGTGCATTTTGGTCACATCGGATTTTAGGTTGAATATCAAGCCAAATATGATAATAAATCACGTGACAGATTATTTCAGAATGTGGAGTAAATAATTATCTAAATATATTTAGAAAGGAAAACATTTCTTGTGCAAGGTATTACAGCAAATTATTCAGTTTTTGGTATCTACCGAAAATGTTACATATGAGGTTTTGTCATGTGATCGTTTTACTACATATGAGGTTTTGCTCTTAAAGGTCAAATGCACATATGAGGTTTTTCCCGCCCAGCGACGATATGTGTGAGTACCTGAGAAATGAGTGGGTCATTGAAATGTAAATGAGATGTAAACTCGCGAGTTTCAAAAACAAATTAGCATGGTCTGCATAAAATCAATAATAAATAAAATAACAAATATGAAGGTATTTTTAAAACTAACTTGGCATCTTGGTGAAAAGGTATTAGGTATCATGGCCCCTCCATATCCAGATGTACAACAAACTTTAATAGTTGAAACTTACTTGCAGACCCATTCTCCGGTTGAGGTTCGGACACAGTTTGCCTTGCAGTTCCCGCAAGCAAACCGCACACCTTGCAAACAGGTTATTATAGCATTGGTCAGGAAATTTAATGACTATGGAACCGTCAAGAACCGAAAACATGAAGCTTCAGGAAGGAGATGGACTGTCAGGTCCCAAGCTAACATTGCTCGAGTGAGACAAGCTCTGAGAATGAACCAAAGTATCAGCTCAATTCTTGAGTTCATTCTCAGAGCTTGTCTCACTCGAGCAATGTTAGCTTGGGACCTGGCAGTCCTTCTTCCTGATGCTTCATGTTGTCGGTTCTTGGTGGTTCCATGCATAGTCATGGAATTTCCTGACCATTGCTATAATAACTGTTTGCAAGGTCCACGGTTTGCTTGTGGGAACTGCAAGGCAAACTGTCTCTGAATAGGGCCTGCAAGTACACTGCAACACTGCCTCCAAAAACTGCAACTTTTGGTTTGGGGGGTTTGCGTCTTTTGGGCACTCTATCTCGGCCATTTTTGCACGTTTTTTTACAAGCGAGGTGTTAAATGAAAGAGCATGACATAGGCAACAAAATGTTTATTTCGAAAACTTTCAAAATGGTCTGACTTTGGCACAATACTGATCGAAAAACATGCCGAGATACTTTTTGTGCCAGGTGTAGGTTTCAACTATAAAAGTTTGTTGTACATCTGGATATGGAGGGGGCCATGATACCTAATACCTTTTCCACCAAGATGCGAAGTTAGTTTTGAAAATACCTTCAGATTTGTTATTTTATTAATTATTGATTTTGTGCAGACCATGCTAATCTGTTTTTGAAACTCGCCGGTTACATATCATTTACATTTCAATGACCCAGCCATTTCCCAGGTACTCACACATATTCAAAGCATTAACATTCCGTGGACAGCTGGATAAATGGGTTCCTTCGGCAAAACAGGCATAACAATTGTTAGGAATGATGGATTTCGGTGGTTCTTTTTTTCTAATGAGCGGAAGAACATGCTTGTTTCGTATATCTAAAACTTTTCCATCAAATTCAATTAGGTTTTTTGATAAAATATAATCAATCATGGGCCTATTCTTTTTTACTCACACTGTATAACTTTACATAATGTAATCGCTGAAACATTGAGATTTCTTCTTAAAGACTTACCATTCCAACTGCAAATCAGAGCTGAGCTTCCCTTTCTTTCTGTTTTCTACAACTTCTGGAATATTGCCCAAGAAGAAGCTGAGAAAAATAATAGCAAAGAAATATGCATTACTTCTATAACCGCATATTTGTAAATAAACTTACATACTCTTCTCTGTTCGTATTTAGACAAAAACTGCAACGCGGTGACGTGTGGAGCATGTGAGATACGTGAAATCGAAATCTTTTAAATAGTTTCCTGTTCCAAGAACGTCACAAAGGTTATTTTAAATATTATAACCCTTATACAAATAACGCATAAGGTCGAGGTCGTATATGGGATATGGAAACATCCATGACCAGGCCACATCAAAGCGCCCAGGTCGGTTTGTGATTATTTGGATGATTTGCCATATTGAATGATGATTGGAACCATCGTCTGCATCATTCTGACCATCATCTGATCATGGCTATGTCAGATAAACCAGCAACGTATCGGGTGACAGTTTGTTTATTAAAAGATAAATGAAACGGTAGTATCAATATTTTTTAAATGTTGACATACTAAAATTATTAAATTTGAAAAACTACAAAAGTTCTACATTTATTTTGAACAGCAAAGCTAGATATTTAATTAAAACTATTATTCGTTTTTCAAAGATATGATTTCCAGTGTGTGTAATGACAAAATGGGTGAATTTTCTTGATCAAAATGCATATTTGCCTAATTGTTACCAAAAGTTGTAAAACCGATATATATCCCTAGACGTCACTAGAGGAAAATCTGACAATAACCGCAAAAAGCGAGGTAGCAGTATTCTAGGAGCAATTTCCCACCAACCCAAGGCAAAGTTCCGCTCCGTGATTTTTTGTCAGGTAGCTTTTGAATGTTTTAAGGGACATTATGGATATATATCTACCATGGGCATCATTAATTTTGTTTGATATTTGCATGATTCTCAATGTCAAAGAGGACTTCTGGAGAAGAAAAGGACAAGTATGGAGTGCCTGCAATAAGCTTGATTATCATAAGTCTTACGTTACCAGAACAACAAAGATAGCCTTCAAGTTCGAAACATTTCCTGGTAAAAACATTTTAGGCAAACATCAGATCTATTGTGATATACCTCTTATTTCTACAATTGTGGCACATGGGAGACGTTTGACAAAGAAAGTGTGTCCACGGGCCTCGAGACTGAAACGAGGATGATGATGTGTTGAGATTTTGATTCATAAATGTATTCATGGATTTTGAATGTTTGCTTGTATTTGCCTGTTGTCAATATGTAATTAGCGTAAATACCATGCTCAATTCTTGTTTCATATAAGTTGAGAAACAACGAAATTAGACATTCGCAACTTTGCTCAAAAATGTTCACAAACTCAATGACCACTAGCAACCTGGACTATATAACCTGTCTGGAGTGTTGGGCTTTACAGCAAAACATAACCGAGCCAATCCGAAATCGAACCAGGTGCACAAAACCTCAAGCCGTTCCCAGTTTACTACTCCACCAAATATGAGCCCAATTTAACATTGAAATTGCACTCCCGTTGGTGCATAACAGGGTCAAGTGGATCCCTTCTTTGTTAGACGTTATAGCTCTTGCATGTCTCTACTTAACTCAGTTGTCAAAATTGACAGTTACTGTTCCACGGCTTAGTGTATCAAAAACTTTGTCGCACTACATTTTTTATTAAGCATGTTAGATTGTGATGCGATTGGTGTGTCATTTTACTTACTTTGTAATATGTTCCTCGGGCGTGCCTTGTTTGGTACCTAATTTATTTCTTTCTCCACATTTACACAGACATTTTAGAAATCGAAAATAAAATAGCTATACTATCTAAATGAAACATTTTGTAAAAGTTTGGCCGAATTCGGTAACCTGTCCCCTTTTGTCCTCCTGAAACTACTCCCTACAAATTTATGATAAAACCCGTAAAAGTGATATTATTTTCTCTTTTGAGGTTCCTTTCCGGTGTAGTTTTGGCATTAAATTTGAAGAAATTAAATTTGTTTTTCCTAGTAATTGTTCATCTTTTCTTTTGTCAAATCAGACGAGGCGAGGCACCCCTGAAGTTTTATTGTGTATGCTTCCTATCTGAACCTCCATAGTCTCACTATAGAGTGTAGATGCCCTGCGAGAAGCATTGATTGTACAAGGAATTGGAAATTATCGATCAATTGAACACAGGGAAATGGTGCGTTAATACTACCATTACCGCATTGCTTATCTAAAACTCCTTACTAATATATTTAAGCCTTCAAAGAATGTGTGAACAGTAGTTTTAAGCTGGAGCAAATAACAGTATCTTAACCGTGTTTTTTGCCAACAGTTTATAGTAACAAATGTTCAAATGTTCCAAAAGGGTCAAAGTATCCAACCTGGTTCGTTTTGGTCCATGTAAATGATCGTAACATACAGTGAACATAGTACACGTACGCAGTCAACGCATGAAGCTTACGAACACAGTGAATATAAAATGGCTACCGCACCATGAACAATCCATGCAACGTCTAACCATGACTGCTGCTGCTTTGATAATACACGTAATATCCATAGAGTCAATAAGAGATTTAATTTCAAATTACGCAAATGCAGAACTACTTAATGCCCGCCGATGTACTTTTAATGTACCAAACCGTAGTTACTTGGGTTTTGGAAAACGTTATTATCACGATACAAGAAAGTCTTAAAAAAGACAAGCATCGCTGACTAAGTTTTTTGGACAGGGGAGGAACAGGCCAACCTAACCGCACATCGATTCAAATGCTAAGGAATAATTTGGTATAGGCAAATCTTGTATATTTTATTGCCGCTCCAGGCCTGGTAAGATAACAATAGTCATAAAATCTCTGAATTGACTAATTCAACGTCGTTCATTTATGCAGTCTTACCCCTCAAACAAACCGTGAACATTCCAGCTCCTATTTGTTCATTGCAGTTGTGGCATTTCAAATTCCTTTGGATAACGAGTGAAACATTTGTAAAAATCCACAAAAAGACATTTATATATGCATTATTTTTGTGGAGTATTCAAGAAATTGCGTTCTGGTTCCTAACACAAACACATCAAATCTCAGTGACAACTTTCAAAAAATTAATCACAAATAAAAAACCTGACAAAAAATATGCTCAATATTTACGACGTATAAAAGGTTCATAACTTTTATGAGCCTTTAGAAAGAGATGAAATAATCAACAGGCTAATACCAGTAAAACCATAGCGGTATTTTCATCTGCAACTGGGCAACATAAAGTATTTGCACACATAGGCTAGAATTGCATTTGCATAATATGACGAATTCCATGTACTTTTTGGTAATTAAAATCAACACTCTTAGGATAGCCTCTTCAGATCTTTTGGAAATGATTTTTTCCTTGTTGTCCCTGGTTTTTAACACTGTATATTCACAATTGGGGTCATTTTGGGTAAGTCAGATTAGTATAACCCTAGAAAAGTAATGACTACATCACTTGTGTTGGAAAAATGAGACTCCTTGTCGCATTAACAATTTGCATTAATTTGTATATGAATATTTATATTCAATAAGTGCACCGTTTTATTACAACCAAGATAGAGGAATTTATGTTATTACAATCGAATGAGATGATTGACATTGCCATAGCTACACTGCCATGCTTGTGATTATTGACCATGAAATTGCAATCATTATTGTTAAACATCTCCAAATTAATCAGTGTAATCAGTTAGTTAAGCAGACGTAATGCCCTTTAAAAGAAACCCCCCCAAATGGGGAAAGATTTCCAGAAGAAGCGCCCCCCCCTATTTTTTTTTTCGAACCTCCGTGTTTTTTGCATATTTGGAATGCTTTTCCAATTATTAGATCACACCTGAAGTGAATGAGGCCGAATCGGCACGCCGTCGTTATGTAATAAATATGATGATTTAGTACTTTCTGTCTGCACGACGAATCCAAGCACGGTGGGTTCTATGGGGACAATGTACGATAATCCAGGCAAGTTCAAAACAAGGTTTTGCTGTTTTCTTTTGTACTTGTTTGTCAATAACCTTTGGAACGTTTCTTGGTAGGTGTCTACAATCAATCCTGTGCAATTTGAGAGAAATTCGTATCCTAAAAATCTCCCTTCCTGTCACTTTCACCTTAGTAATGGTCTTTAAAAAATTATAACATAATGGAAGTTCCAGAGCTGCATACGTGATCCTTGATCGCATTTAACTTCACTACACAAAAGATTAACCAACCAAACTATTTACAATCTTATAACCTCCATATGCGACTTTTACCTCATTAAAATATGAGTTTCCATGTTGTACCTTTGACCAAAGTTTGGTGACAAATTGGACTTCCACTTTCCAGTCAGGTTATAGTTGTCGCTGAAGATCTGCATGTAAAAGATATCCACATCTATACCCTTAATGGCGTGTATTAGAAATATTGTTGGAATATAAGTACCATCAAACATAGGATGTAATACTTGTTCGACATTCCAGTGTTTACTTGAAGAACTACAGATTGAATTAAATATGAGCAAGCAATGCTGTACACGTCTACCATCAACCAAAGACCCAAAATCGCACATTTTCCTTGGTGGTATGTACCCGTACAAGGGCTCATATTCATTTATTTCCTGGTTCTTTCTTTCACTGTGGTCAATGTACATTTTGCATTGGCAAAGTACCGCAAATATCACATTAACTCATCAACATTTGCCAACAAATACGGAAGTAATGTCCACTCTACTAAGAACAATAATTCAGAAATAGTCCCAAACGATCAAAACAAAGTTCCATTAGCATTAACGATGAGAGTTAATGTTACGCATTCTATAGTAAACACATTTGTCTAGCACGTTGTAAACTTCTCACAAGTCACATAGCTTCTCTAACCCGAGTTTGCAAGGTCGTTGACTTCTATTTGCATGTTAACACTCAATTTCATAAAATCAAACACGATTTAAGACAAACAAAACTTCAAACGTGACCAGCAGTCAGCATACAGTCCTGCTTGCTCCTTACTGTGAGGGTTGCAAAATGGTGAAAATACTGTTTTCATTTTGGCAAAGTGACCTGTCAACCTCCTGATTGTTAACCAACCACAGAAGCTCAGTCTTGTATATAGGTTGTATATATGTATGGGGTTATCGTGTTCAGCTACTGAACATGGTGGGTAGTTTTTTCAATTAAAAATAGATCGTTAAATATTTTCAAACCTTCGAATTAAGAAAACCAAGTTTTTACATGGGGCGTTCTACTTTCCTTAGCTTTGCGTACCAACAAATTTACTCCTGCGATAATTTTGTTAATGCGCGTACCAAATACTCCAAACACGATTTCATACTTTCACATTTATAACTGCTGTAGATACAATTGTTTTTTGTGTCAAATGAATTTGTACATTTTAACATTATTTCCGATACACTAAATATCACATTAACGTTTTCTTGCGAAATATTTGTTAATTAATATCCTAGCATATTCCTTCCGCTTTAGGTAAAACGTTTAATCACAAAAGTAGTGGGCCGGCATCTTGCATGACCCACTGCATCTAACTCCAATTCTTCATACTCAGTAAGTAATTATTCTTACCAAAAACTTTTAAGCATTATTTCTAAAGTAAATCACCTTTTTCAGTAATAATATAATAATAAAATCTTAACAAGCGTAACTTCCCAGAGCACTAGTAATGGGCACGTATGCTATCTTCAATACAAAAAATCTTGCCTTATAGTCGGTCCGCTAGTCATTCGGTCATCGGACTGCTATTAATGCAAATATCAATTACTAAAACCCATTTTCGCCCCCCAACATCATCATTATCCCGTCACCATATCTCAGGGTTCTTTATTCAAAAACAACGCAATTTGCTTGTCAAATTTATTTACATAAGTGGGCATACATCCGCTTTCACATAACGAAAACATACTTCCAATAAAAATATACACCTACATTGCACACGTATATTTTACTCCTCACACTAGTCATATCAATGCAATACAAAATTCCCATTCGTAATATCCCAAGACGAATGACCAGTGCATTTGGATACATCTACATTTCAATGGCGCCTTACATATCGTAATACACGCCCCCTTCTACAAATCTACTATACCCGCGATCGTGTACAGAAAGAACGCAATCGGAACTGACTCTATTACTACTGATACATTCCCTAAAAAAAACACCAATCAGGGATACGTTCAGTACGCATTCAGAAACACGATTGCACTATCTGCTACAGGCCAACTTGTACAATCTAACGGGCTTCCATATGAAAGTAAGTCCTTAAAAACTGCAGCAGTGACGGCATACCATCTCTTCAACTAAATGGAATTATAAATTCACCGCAGCACTTTTTAACAAAGCTAGGGCCACCATAACGCCACATGAACGTATCGCCATTCAAAATTATAGCATCTTCGATGCAAAATGATAAGTTGCGAGTAACTTAATAACTGTGAGTTTCTGACTCTAAACTCTGAGATCAAGATACAGTGGCAATTGGGAGCATCGGTACATTGGACGTACAATACCCTCTCATTGTTTCAGTTTCAGTTTATTTTTTTTTCGATCAAATGAATAGTAAATGTACAAAAGAAACAATGAGATAGAGGGCAAACCAAAAGGGAGCAGGGCTCGAAAACATTGGTCACCCTGATTATAGTTACATGCTAATAAATGCCAGTAATAATACATGCGTGTAGCGACTTCAAGGAGCTACCAAGAATAAGAGTACGGAGAGAGAGTGCATAACGAGACCTGCGAGACAAGTGCAGACAGACATTGAAGCAAAGCAAACTCATAGGAAAAACATAAGTAAGCGATACGTTGTATTTAAGATATGATACCTGTACATCAGTGTTACGAGAGCGGTACTCAAGGTCAGAAAAGTAACCTCCCAAGGTTCATAAAACAAAATTCACAATGACTATTTGTAAGAAGATTGACTTGACCAAGATGTAAATGAATTCTGATCAATCATGAAATGTACACAATGTTAGCAATGCACAAAATTATTATCTATATTTCTTACCTATTTAAAAATCAAATTAAACACACAACATCTCATTAATTTCAAAGTTCACAGTTCTCGTTGGGTGCGCACCAGTCTCTGTAGAATCAGGTCCACATATAAATCTTGGCGACACAATTCTTGCTGGTACAGTTCAACTAGTTTCGCGAAATCGCAAAAGTCCTTTTGGTCTAGACCGGCCGATTAATTTATAAACTCGTAGACTTGGAGAAACACTGGAAGTATAACTGCAGCTTGATGGTATAACATTTGCCAATACAGGTACTCAGTGCATTAATTAAAGGTGAATGTTACTGGTACAGGAGAAAGTCCTGCTGGAATGTAAATGTTAACCTTTGTTTTTCCAAAGGCACCAAATTTTGAGCAGCTCTGACAATTCTAGCAACTTTCCAGAAATATAATAAAGAACATAAGATTTTTATAAATCAAATGTTATGAAAGTTCTCCACCTGTTTGAGAGGTCTACACTCGAAGAAATCTCTTGTCAACTGGCAAGGAAAAATGACTTGCAACAGAATTTGTCCACAGCAAATTCCCCATGATGCAACGCAAAACAAGCGAAGACAAGTCGAAATTTCACAATCTTTTCAGTTCGCTGAAACATGTTTAAAGGAAGTCCACATCCTGTGCTCGAAGTGTTTTGACATAGCAATTACACAAAGTCTATTGTTCATCAACATGTGTGCAATCTTGCTTCCTATAGGTAAACAAAGAACCTCTATACAGTTCTTAGAACGGAGAAGATAAGACACTGTGCTCCGATTGTCCTCTGAATGTGAACATATTCTGACATGTTTGTACTCAGGAAGTCTTCACCACAATAGTCCATAGAACTAGGTCAATCAGAGGATTAGTCATGCTTATTCCACACACATTGCAAGTTTCGATAATATTTTCCAGAGTTCTCCTCCTCATAAGTTATATGATAAATTTAACATTATTAATGAATATACTACAGAAAGAATTAAATAATCTTCAGGAAGTCTGTTACAATCAGTTGTGTTGTAAGGTGTTTGTGTAAGAAGGGGGTGTTTCTTACATCAATGCCAAATAAATTCCATAAGCATACTCGAAGAAAGAAAGATTGAAAAGCCAATATTTTAGATGAATATTGGAATTAGATACATTAAAAAAAAAATTAATTCTAAACAGATTGGGACTATTCAATCATTTTCACGTTGTGGTTGAATGCAAATCGAAAATGATTGAAATTGCAATCTTTGGAATTAAGAGAGTATTACAAATGAAGTAATAAATGTGTTACAAACAATCCTAAAATATGTTATATGCAGGGGTGTTCCCAGACCATTTTCAGGGGGGGGGAGGGGAGGGGCGGGTTGCATTGCCGCCACTTTTAAATTTCAAAGCTTCGGTTCGAAAATCTGAAGGGGGTTTTTTAATGGGGTGGGGTGAAGAATAAATCAAATGACAAATTTATTTAATTCAAGTATCCAACTACTGGTTCTGATTTGGCGGATAATTACAACACATTTGCCGACGACACTTTGCGACCGAAAAATTATTTAAAACGGGGTTGACAACACCCTCTGGGGCGGCCCTGGGTTATGTAGAAACAAAAAGTTAATCGTCACGGAGTGCAAGAAGTTCCTAAGTGCAATGCTTGTCATGTGATATATTGTGTCCCATGTATTAGGATAACTCAATTATCTTTCCTGGAGTCAGTGGCTCTTGAAAGGGTTCTTCAGGAGACTATTGCAATATGTGGCAGTGTTCAGACAGCTAGTGCACTTACGTGACAAAATGTGTTCTTCCTATTTGGATATAAGTCTGCTGGCAATTTCAAAACTTGTTTTTCTTTCAGCTTTCTATTGGTCCTATAAAAAACTCCGAAACGTTCTAATGGTACGCTGTTTACTACAAATAAAATCTAGTGCAAAAATTGGAAAATTTATATCTCAAAAGTAATCGTATCATGTCCTTATTCATAGAGTTTAAATAGCGAGGTATGATGTGTGGCTTACCCGATTTCAACTCGGTAACGTTATGAACTGATAGTCAAAGGGCTTTAAAGGTGCAAAACGAGAAATTTGAGGCATCCTATATAATGTGTACTGTAGTGATTTATATATACCACTGGCACAAACAAGTATCTCGGAATGTTTTCGATCAGTATTATACTAGTGAAAAATGTCAAATGTTGACCAATGTACCGGGGGGGGGGGGGGGGTGAAGTATTTCGATTAGTAACGGGGCTGAGAAGACCGGGCAAGACCAACAACATATATCCTGACCTTTGCGCATGCGTTGTACGACCTCGTGGAACACAAGTGCCCCGGCCCCGATGAGTTTTGATTGTTGCAAGCCCCGCGGGGGGCATCGTCTGTTCCACATGCACCAAAGGTTATTATAAATATCAAATTAAAAAAACGTGAAAACACAAGTACTGCCCAAGTTCCTATAAATATTTCAGGGCCAGTGGCCCCGCACTACATATTAGAAAACATATTCCAAACAGCAGAGGAGCATGACAGGTCAGGATGCCGAATCGAACGTATTTATCATGGAATGGCTAAGCAAGGCAGACTTCACTGTCACTTGACTGGAGACTCACACACACCAAGTTACACGCCCTGCCCATGCACGATGATGCCACTCATGGACAATGATTGTGTATGTGTTCGAAATGGAAATTTCACAGAGATTTAAAAAAACACATATTGATAATTTCATATACCTAAAATTACATTGCCCGTGTTATCCTACAACGCAAATAACTGGGATATCGTAGCGGATGAGTGAGCAACCTCGGGCTATAGACTCGTCAATGCTTCCACACATACACACACAAATGTGAAATCGCGCGGCCACTATATTTACTATCATTTTAGGCCAAGTATCGTGAAAGTCTTGCAAGTTTCTTGATGTAGATTAAAACATTGCTTTTTAGGTAGCTCTGGCCGGGAATGGGTGAACCTTTGAATCGAATTCTCTGTACATTCCATGCCCACGTTCACAGTGATTGCCGTAAAAGAACTCGTAAACACCTCTGCCACACTCCATATTGGGTTGTGGCCGTGTGCTAGGTCAGAGCATTAATATAAAGCTATTACGGGGTCCATCACGCATTTTTAAAACTGGCATTTACTCACCTTGACTTACAAATCCATACCAAATGTCACTAATTCTTATTTGTAACGGATGTGCAGTTTATGTCAGTGTACTTAACGAGGATGTTTGGCGTCAATAACTGGCGTAAAATGAAAGAAAATTGAAGGCACTGAAGTATACTAAAATTTGCCTTTATAACAATTCTACATCAAAAACTTGTAGAAAACTGTTTCATAATACCTCATTATTGCTTGATTTTTGTCCTAATAATTATATATTCGTGATAATAACACCCAGGGAATCGAAATATACCAATAGGAGGTCAGTAAGTGAAGTATTTTAAAACTTTTTTCCCCGACAGGTTTTTGCATCGGAAAAACCCCGCGATATCCTATGTACTCAATCTCATAGCCCAGGGCTTCGCTATAAACAACCGTGCATGAACTCTGATCCACAAAATAGCCGTGTCGTCAAATTGGGAATTCCAGTCTCTGATACAGCTGAAATAACAACGATACGTATTGCTCGTACTTTGTTGAATGTGTGCGATGTGTTGTAAACATGTAGTAGAAGGAGAGTATAGGCAACGGCGAAATTTTAAATTGCTTTGTCAGTTTGAGGGATTTTTGGAAAACGCGCGAAATTCAAAATATCAGGGTTTTTTACTAAAAATCTAGTTGGTGCTCACCGGGTGAGCGCCAGATAAATCCTCCTTAAATTACTTCTTCTTTCTCTGTGCCAATTTTCAGCACTGGGCGATATCTGGTTTAAAAGAAAATGGTCACCCCCAAAAAACGAACTTTTAGCGGATATTTCCTATATGTTTCTACAGGCACCCAAAATAACCCTTCCCCCAACTTTAGTGCATTAACTTTGGTGTCCTGCCCCCCTGAATTGTACATTGGTAAAACCGTAAGAGAACCGATTAGCAACGATTTGTACTATCATAGCGGCTTCAAAGTTCAAACCCGCCTACCATTATCTATTCTAGACAGCAGTTTTCAGATATATGACATTGATCGCCTGAAATTGGTTAAGAATATCTGCAAATACTTTCAGCTGAATCCCTCTTTGACTTGACAGGGTATCGCAATGGCTGGCCTGTGTCCACTTGACAAATCATGCACATCTCCCATTCAGTTTTTGATTGTTTAGAGGTGTTGAGCTCATTACTATCTACCACCATAAATCGTTTAGGCATGTTAGTAAAAGCAGCGAGTAATAGCTTATACTCTAGATATTCACATTTACTTGAAAAAAATATCTAGCTACTTCTTGGCAAGGGTGAAATGCATGGCATGATTTTTTAAATATTTAGGACTCACACCGATGGATCACGAATGTTATTATTTATAATGACAAACTACAGGGGGGATCTGAACTCTGTTGTCCATAGCTGCCAAGGTTTAAAACAAAATACTTTTGAACCTATTAGTGTGGGTTGGTATGTCAATGAAACAGTTCCCGTATGATTTTGGTGCTAAAGTTGATTTTCTTGCTGTCTTTCATTCAATAGGGACCAGACAGTCAGAAAATAATGGGGTGCAAATTTTCGGACTGCTGCCCCCTTCCTCAAGGGGGGAAATGTTACTAGAGGGAAAAATTTAAAATCGAGTCAAATTGTGTTTTAATGTACATTAACATATTTGTCTCCTTATAAGGATTCGAAAAAGTATATATTTGCCTAGGTTCCGACCTTTAGTTAAAGCTATACAAGCCCCATAATGGTCCAAGATCATCCTGGGGTAACATTTACCCAATGCTCAGATTTTGTTGAAACTGGTGATAAGTTGTTTGTATTGTCTCACAGGATCCAAAAATGTATTATTTTACAGTGTGTGACATATGGTTGGCTAATTACATAGCAATATGTCGCAAGGGTCTACATGGCCTATATATGGGTCACCATATCTTTCCATGGATGTCGCAATGGTGATATCAAAAAATCAATTAAAATGCATTTTCTGTTTCAGTATGACACAAGGAATCATTTGACACCACTTTCAACAACATCGGAGCACTTACCCCCAGGGTGACCTTGAACCATTACGGGGCTATACCGCTTTAAATAAAGGTTAGAACCTAGGCAAATATATATTTTTTGTAACCCTTATGAGGAGACGAACGTGTTAGTGTACATTAAAACACAATTTGACTCGATTTTAAATTTTTCTCTGTACTAACATTTCTCCCCTTGAAGAAGGGGGCATCAGTCCGAAAATTTGCACCCCATAATTTTCTGACAGTTTAGGTCCTATTGAAACCCAAACAGCAACAAAATCAATGTTAGCATGAAAATCCTACGGGAATACACACCAACCCACACTATATTCAGCCACATGTTGATCCCTTGCTACGTAACAACCAGGTAGGTTTTCGGCCAGACTGCAGCTGTACGCAGCAGATCCACATCCTGAGGAGAACCATGTAAGCTCATGTAGGGTTTAAAGAATATCAACTCCACTTGATTGTCACCTTCGACTCCATCAATATGTCTGTTATGTTCTCAATTGTGCATCATTATGGCATTTCAGAGACTATGGTCAATGCTATCCAATTGCTGTATACCAACTCTAGCAGTTCAGTTATAGTTGATGGTATAAGATTTCTAATTCATTCGATACAACAACAGGAGTGTTACATGGTGTGTTTTGACTCCATTCTTTTCGTCATCTTAGTGGACTACTTTCTAGGGAAGGCATCTCGAAACGACTCTGGAATTATCACAAACCCTCGCAAATCAAGATGATACCATGCCAAAATATAAGCGATCTAGAATATGCTGATGATATTGCCTTGCTTTGGTCTTCTATGCTGATGCTGCAGCAGACCTTGGACTAATTGTCAGTGCACCAAAATCGGAGCACACTGCCATCAAATTTCTCTATTTTCCCATCTCCTTATCTCTCTATCCCCCTCTCTCTCTCTCTCGCTCTCTTATTTCTTTGCTCTCTCTCTCTCTTTAAATAATAATAAATAACATGGGGGTTTCATGACTTTAGGTCAACTTATTAACAAATATGTGTTTCTTTGATTGCTGATTTAAATTTAATTGAAAACTTTAAATTTGGCCGCCATTTTGGCTGCCATCTTGAAATTATTTATGGATATGCCATTTTCAATGCTGTGACACCTTGAAGTGTTCATAAAATATCCTCTGATAGAAATTACAAGCCCTTTTTTGATGACCGACCGAAATAATGAAGTTAAAGGCTGACTCAGAGATTTCCCGATGAGGGCGCCCTCAATTTTAAAAAAAAATGTATTTTTTGCATGTACATAATGCTTGTCCATATACTAATCACTGTGTGAAATAGCTAAGCTCAAATCGAAGTCCTTCATATAGAAAATCACATCTTTGTTTAAAAATTCCGGATCCGGAAATTTTGTTATACACAGTATCCTATGGCACTGTTATATACACATAAATGTTTACTGCATCAAAACTAAAAATTTGATTCATCTCAAACTTTGGAATTGAGCATTCTAGATGACTATCTTTAGTTTTAGTTGACTATTTTTAATTAATATATTAAAAAATTATATTCTGAAATCTCTGAGTCAGACTTTAATACATCGCGATTATTGTAAAAAGTGGGTTGAAATGGTGTAAAAGTTCGTTGACCTCTGTTGACCATATTAGTGGAGGTACAATATGTACCATATCTTAAAATGTTTGCACATACTTCACTTTACATCTGTAGAAATGTTCATTGTCATATATAGACATTAACAGCTGTATGCAAGTATAACACTAGGTTTCTAAAAAAATGGGGTGCACTTTCTCTAAATGTCCTTGTGTGTCTTTGATCATTAAAAAGCCAAAATGTAACGGCGAATCACGAACAATAACGTAGGCTTGTCTTGTCATGGTCATCTTCATCACTGATGGACGAACGCACGAACGAGTAGTCTCCTCCTCCTCCATGGTATTTCATGATGGAACGATAAGTACACATAAATTGTTTTGGCAACCGGGCTTTTCAAATCTGAAATCATAGCATGTACTTGTTCTCAATACCAGTATAGTGCCGCTAAGATGATGTTACAGCGATATATGGTTTTATTCCATATCGAATACGCGTGAAATAAATCCTGCTGCTTGTTCCCACGATTACGCACTCCACAACTTTCTCACATATATTTACATAATGGTCTTGACACTAATAACACGGTTAGTGTTGATGTGTCATTAAATCCTAACATCTCACTTACCTCACATCAAAGCGCCCATATCGGTTTGTGGTTTGACTTGTGTGTTGCTGATTTGTGTTCAGGTGAGTTGCTATATTGAATGAGGCTAGGCTGCTATTATCCGGTAATGACTAAGCGGTGCCGGCCAAGAAATCCAAATTTTAGACGTCGTCTTTGGTTTAACACGTAAAAAGCGAAATCTGAACGAAAAATGCCGATTTTTTTGGTATGTTATAAGACAATATTTTCTTATTTCCGTTGGAGGCTTGGATCTGAAGAATCAACTCCACAGTAAGGGTTATTTCTGAATGTTTATGTATGAATAACGGACGAGGAAAAGGTCGTATGTGAGTAATGTGAACACCGATGTCCGACCCGCATCAAAGCGCCTAAATCGGTTTGTGGTATGTGCCTGTATTGCTGTAATCTATTTTGATTCATTTTTGTGAGCTGCTATTTTGAAGGAGGCTTGGCCGCCAGGGCCATTCTCCGTTAAAGTGTTCAAGTTTGGTCTCCAAAATGACGAAATATCAACATTAAGGAATTCCTGAAAATCATTGAAAATCGTAAACTTTAATATTTTTAGAACACGAAACAATGCATGGGTGATCTTAAAAATATATTCGATTTTTAGTATATACTGCCTAACGTTAACACTTAAGTAACGTATCTGTCGTAACGTATCTGTCGGGCCTTTTTCTTAGTCGTGCTGTTCTTGATGAAAGTACGTGCTTCACCGACTTAGTCTCTATACGTTATCAGGTATTACCTTCATACTAAAGCATGGTGTGGTATTCGACTTTATGTATCACGCCGTATTGCAAGAGCGTAGCAGGAGGGATGTAACGTATCTGTCGCGGTATGAACGTAACAGGAGGGATTTCTTTCATTACCAAGCCTGGAAATTGTTACGTTGAAACCAGATTTTTATGCAAAACATGTATAATATAACATTGACATCTTCTCGATTTATCACATATTGGAACATAGGTATTCAGTTATTTTTAGCAATTTTGTATCCATTCGAATTATTGTAACGTATCTGTCTGTAATATTGGCGACATGCTCTCAGAGAACTCTTGCGAAACTTTAATAATCCAATATTATCATGTTTTAAACTTAACAATTAGTGCATAATAGAGGCTGATAAAAATGCAATGCAATCTGTGATATGCGCTCTTGGGTAACGAGCAGGGACACATTTTAAAGAACGGATTTGGGCTGGCGACATGGCGAAAAGCAAGAATTATGTATCTTTAGCCTTATTGCTTGATACTTTCTCATCCGGTTACAACATCTAGTCTGGATCATTTTGAAAACATAACTCCTAAGTATAATTTATATTCATAAACATTCATTCTTAAAGGCCAAAAACAAGCTTTAAACTGTGCATGACTGTGAGCGACACTAAAAACGACTTTTTGAACACTTTATCGGAGAATGGACCGCCATCGTTTGGGAATGACTAGCCAAATTGATATCTGCCCTCAACGATATATTGCTTCGGTAGTTTTGCTATTCACTTTTAAACACGAGTTTATGAACTCTTCCCGGCCTAGTTCTACTTCAAGAAATATTCATCATGTAAGTATGACAGACGACATTAAGTTTGTGCTGGTTATATTTTAAGATTTGTCGGGATTTACAACAAAGTCTTGAAAATTAAGTTGTTAAATTTGCTGTGAAAATTGCTGAACACAAAAAACTTACCAGTCAAGAAAATATTCACCAACAATTATACGCATGACTTTGCAGCAGAAACGTTCAATACAAGTCAACTAAATTAAATGGCATAAAGCAAGAATTACAAATTGCTTTCAAAGTGTGGTTGCCTGGATAATTGAGGGGAGGTTACTGACCCAATCATGAATTCGCTGAGACAATCTCGGGCGCGCCAGAAAAGTTGTTCGGTACACCCGGCTCTAATTTTATATATACATCGTGCTGTAACAAAATGCGTTTTCATTACTTGAGAAATGTAAGGCCAAGGTTGTCCATTATCACATCATATTATTTAGCCTGCTGATCATCTTGATTGTTATTTTTAAACAGCAGAAACCTTGCAGTCATTGATATCATGGCAGTTCTAAGGCTATCTTACACTCTAAAAATAAAGAATAAAAAAGGGGGAATACCCTCATCTTGAATAAAATCTTAGTAAAATCAAATCTGGGTAAAAGCTAAGTAAATTTTACCCAACAATGAGGTTTACTCCGCTTTGTCATCGCGTTACAAACTTGCAAACTCGCCGTCATCGCGTTACAAATTGCAAACTCTCGCCGTCTTCGTGTTGCGAACTGGCAAACTCGCCGTCATCGGGTTGCAAACTCGACGCGGTTTGTCAAACTTGACGTTTTATGTCCGCTCAGGGAACACGGGCATACATACACACAAAAGAATCTGTTAAAAACATAGGGAAAAAATGAAGATGCTAGGATTACGAAATGCATCTTTAACACTTAAGTGTTCAAGGTCTTGGGCATGCCCGTTGGTGGTCAAGGGGGGGGGGGGCCCTATGGACCCTAATCTAGAAAATGCATTTCCCATAGGAATATTTCAATAAAACTCATCACATGTCAAGGTTACTCTAAAACATTAACAATACAGAAAGAAAAAATGAAAATATTATTCGACCTTGAAAGTAGGGACGAATCATTGATTTTCATGAGCGCCAATTTTGACCAAAAAGAGGTCATTTTTTTTTAATGTTCTCCCAACATGATACATTTAAAATTTTAACTAGTAATTGTTTTAAGTTAAGATTGGACCAAATTAACTATGTTTAGCCAAAACAGGGGTGTTAGATAGATTGTACTATTTTTACTAAGCAGTTTTTTGAGAAATCATCCTTCTTACCATCCTCCCCTCCTCCTCTTCTCACATCGGAGTGTAGACCAGAAGTCAACATAGCCGTGGACGTTCGTGTGTGATATTCAAACACAGGAATTTGTCTACAAAGATGACCTTGCGAGGTTACCTGTGCTCACTACCCCATACCCGAAGCTGTTCACAGGGCACGACACTCCTAAACACTCCGGAGTGTTATCGGAGTTTGAGCTTCACCCCAAGTTTTTTAGGGTTATAAACTCCGCTATACCCTCAGACTCCAAATGCGTCCACATGGTCAAAACACCGATCGGCACTCCAGAGTTTGAAACTCAAGAGTTTCAGCCTCTGAATGCGTCCATAATCAGATTTCTCATTTACTCCGCCAAAAAAGCACTCATCTCAAAACAGTCACATTTGCACAATTTCACCCACCCTTAAATGCATTGTAATCCTTTAAACTAGTTCTCAACAGATAAACCATTTAGCTCCATTTCTCGTTTCTAAATTAGCAATCCATTGAAACGTTTTTCCTATTTTCCGACTTTATCACGTCTCTTTGTAAATTTATGTACGTTTATCACGTTATTATGTGTAGTTGTGAAAGCTTTGGACCGACCCCACTTCTTTCCATAGGCAAATTTAATTCATGCATGGGTCTACGTTTTTCAATAATCTGTTATCAAAAGTCTTGAAAGCTTAATAGGTTGTTTTTGGAGAAGATCATGGATAAAATGTTTGCTCACTGAAGTAAGTAACCAATTATTCCTTTTAAAACATACACATATAACCACATCGACAACAACAAATACTATTAAAACAATATTCTTATGGTTCACACGAAATGAATCATGATAACAGGTTCCCACGAAAGCTTTGGTTTCGGTGTCTGGCGCAATATAATTTGAGGCTCATGATGGGTTTTAAGTTCATTGACTGGACACACATATTGCACATTAATAATTGCTAGTCTAGCAATCTATCATCTCGATGAATGGTAGAATTACCGATGCATGCATCCTTTTATTCATCCGGTTCTGTTCATTTACGTCAGGTGAATTTAAATCAACATGATAAACTGATCAAGGTTTCAATTTTGTGTTTTTCAGTGTATAAAGTTGTCTATATAATTATATCATTATACAACGATATAACTAAAGTAATTAAATATATGTCTATATAATAAAAACCTTTTACGAGGGTGTTCTCAGAGATGTCTCAATCTCGAGATCTGATTTTTTCTACATTAGTTGGGTATACCATGCCATGGTGCGTTTAGACATTCATTTTTTTAAACTATTCAGTTACTATGGAAATAACAGGAAAAAAGGGTCGCTTGTTATGTGAAGCTCGTGGCTGATGCATTATGAGTTAAAACACAATTCCGCTTGTCATGAACGTAAAAGGTCAGAGATACCCTTTATGCGCAAACAAATGAGCCTTGTGCACAAATGATCTAAATTTTATATAATATATAACAATGGTTTGATGAATTTTAATCACATTGGTTCAATAATTTTTTTATGTCCAAAACACAAATTACAATGGATTGATGATACACACAATGTTAATATTTTAGTCTTAAAGTTAAAGTATGTCCTCAACTAAAAGACGCGTTGCAATTCAATGATAAATATGTCCTCACAGCGACTCCAAAATGACAGTATGCAAAATATAGATCCACAGGTAATATTCTATTGAAATCTTCTCAGTTCTGAATATAACTTTTGTCCAGCAGTTCCAAGACGACAAGGTTCAATAGTTCCTCGACGACACTAATATTCCACAGTATATCAGTCCACGATGTATTCACCACGATTTCTATCTGTCCACAATCATCTCCTTGGAATCCTATTTTGATTCCCAGCACTTTTTGCTGCAAAGACGACAGTAGAATAATTATAGCAGTTCGCTCACGTGGAATTTAAAATACTACGTGAATCAAAAAAAAAAGTGCACGCATTAAAGATGATGTTGACCTTAATGCAATCACTATATGATAGATTTGTTTTTGGTTTTATAAAACACATCTAATATACTTTCATTTGTTGAAAAAAATGAAAGAAATCGACTGAAAAATACGGTAGATATGACAGGTTTTGTAAGCACACCCATTATTTCTCCATTCCTATGGTATTTACAGACATTAAGCTTGTGTCTGTGAGAATACAATATCATGATGCATTTGTCAACTTGTTACATTTTCTTGATAATTTTAACTACGGACTAATCGATGAATGTATTTATACCAATGTGCCAACTGATATGACAAACCCAAACACCAATTGACCTGTTGCAGAGCAAGAAGACAAGATCTTCCCATTGTTTAGGATATTGCTAAGAGTTAAGTCCCTTATTGGCATAGCCTGTATCTATACCTGGATTACAGTAGTAGTGTTGAAAACCCTTTTCATTTACACATCAGGATAAATTGGGTGACATTTTGTGTAAACATTCAATTCCTTTTTAAGATCAATAAATGAGATTATGGCTATTCATAGATCAATTAAACAAGAAAGCATGGGTCATCATTACTTTCACAATGTCATACTCCGTATATCATACATTTACGTAATATCTTGCTTAACTGTATACATCCCATTGGAATGGAGGAAAAAGAGGTGTGCTTACAAAATTTGTCATATCTGGCTTAGTTTTCAGTCAATTTCTTTCATTTTTTCAACACTTGGAAGTATATTAGATTTGCTTTATTAAAACAACAACAAATCTATGATTCAGTGATTTTATCAAGGTCAAAGTTATCCTTGCACAATTTGTTTTTGATTCACGTAGTATTATAAATCCTGGCTCTATGTACTATACAGGTCTGCCACTCATTGCAGTTCAAAACTAGCTATAACTATACTGTATACATAAATCATGTCCAGTTTTACGCTCCACGTATCAAATCATGGCGAGTTTTTCCGCGCATGTCGAGTTTCACGCGCTGTGTATCGAGTTTTCCTCGCCATATGTCGAGTGTGCAGCGTTATATGTCGAGTTTACAGCGCTATATGTCCAGTTTGCCCTCTATACATCGAGTTTTGCTCTCTATATGGTGAGTTTGACATAAATCATGTCCAGTTTAAAAAATCTCGACATGATTTTTTTTTCAATATGAGGAAAACTCGACATGATTTTTTGGTGTATGTGTAAAAAAAATCATGTCGAGTTTGCTCATGTTGAGAAAAAAATCATGTCGAGTTTGCTCATGTTGAGAAAAAAATCATGTCCAGTTTGCACATGTTGAAAAAAATCATGTCCAGTTTTTTAAAACTCGGCATAATTTATTCTGGACATGATTTATTCTGGACATGATTTTTGAAACTCGGCACACAGAGTTCAAACTGGATAGGCACCGCTATAATCTCGACATATAGCGGGGTAAACTCGATATACAGCGCATGAAACTCGCCATGATTTGATACGTGGAGCGTGCCATATGGAATACGTGCGAGTGTGCGCGGTGGGAGCTACAAGTAAGCGCACCTCGCATCCCTCCGCCTATGGTAATGCCTTTGTCTTCTTTGACGATAACACCAGTCCACACAGAGGAAGAAGCTTAACGCATTCTTGGTCTGTGAGGACAACAAAACAAATATGGACAAACAATTCGCCAGACTTCAATCCCATCGAGCATCATTTGAGCCCATCTTAAAGGTCCAGGAAATGCAAATAGAATTGATGTGGTTTGTGTCAAGTCTACAAGAAGGGACTAGGAAGCATTCAATATTTGGGTTGGTGATGACATCATTAGTGAAACCAGGGGCGGCGCCAGGGTAAAATCATAGGAGGGGCGAAACATCATGGGGGGTGAAACAGTACAAAATGAACTCATTTTGGTTAAACCCCTACTTTTGGGGGCGCAAAAAAACCCTGTTTTTTTCTCCTAATGTAAAATCTCAGGTAACGCCGCCCCCCCTGTCCACGCCCCTTGCCGCCGCACCCTGAAGTGAAACTATTGATTTTTCAGAGATACTAGGAAATCCCAGGTGACTGGTTGAATCTATTCATTACACTGAATAAACTCACTATTTCACTAATGATGTCACTGGTAGTGTTGGTCTTTTTTCTCTGGCCCCTGTTTATTTAAGGGAATGTCCCCCCATAATAGTTGGAGTAGTTTATCATCTCATTTCCTGGACCTTTAAGAAGCGAAAAGAGTACACTGGGAATGACTTATCCACTCTTTTAACAGGATGGAATGTGATCAGCTTATGACCAGACTTCATCACTACCATGTTACATAACCCGATGTAAAGTTCCAATTGACAAGTTTGTGGGATCACACATTACCGTACAGTACTCGACATTTAAGTTAGCTGTTTTTTTTTTTCAACTCAAATATTGATATCATTTTTTGACTTTTGAAATGCCTTTTTTGTCCTTGAGTCTGTGCCCCGTCAGCGTGAAGAAACGGATTCCTCTAATTGCAAACATTTACTAACAACATAGAATTTATTACCTAGTATAATGACTTTACCCCTAGTTCTAACTTTTGTAAAGTTTTATATCTTATGTTTTATATTACACTGATCCTCGGTTGCATTGAATTGAGTTTCGCTTCGTCATAGATTCTGCCTACAATCATGCATATAAGCCCTCCCATTCTAGTAATTAAAAATTTTAATTACGCCGCTTGAAAAAACTCGATAATAAGACTGAAATAAATAGTGCTCCGTTCCACTGGTATCCACATTAACCAGTCCTCTGTGGCCCAGATTTCTCACGCCTAGAAAGCGAGAGGCTTCCGGTTCGAACCGTGTATTTGTCGTCTTTATTTTAGTTCTGTGCTCGCCAGGTTTTTTCTCCGAGCTTCTATACATTTACCAATTTACTTTCTCGGGTGATCAGTTACTGGATCATCGGTTGCATTGGAATGGAGTTTCGCTTCGCGTCATGATTATGCTTAGAATCATGAATAGGAAGGCCCTCCCAGTTCATATAATATAAAAATTTAATTACGGACGCTTGGTGAAACTAGAATAAAGAATGAAATAAATTAGCTTGCTCGTTCACTGGTATCCCCATTAACACAGTCCTCTGTGGCCCAGTGGTATTTTTCTCACGCCTAGAAAGCGAGAGAGGCTTCCGGGTTCGAGACGTTGTATTGGTCGTCTTATTTAGTTCTGAGGCTCGCCAAGTTTCTCCGGGTCTATATATAATAGTTACCAATTTACTTTCGCGGGTTGTATCATTTACTTGATCCTCGCGTTGCATTGAATTGAGTTCCTGCTTCGCGTCATAGATTTTGCTTAGATCATGCAAGACAGGCCCCAACTCCCATTTTCCATAATAAAAAATTTAATTACGGCCGCTTGAACTCTGGAATAAGACTGAAATACATTAGTTGTGCTTCGTTCACTGGGATCCACATTAAGCATCAGCCTCTGTGGCCCAGTGGTATTTCTCACGCCTGAAAGAGAGAGGCTCCGGTGTTCGGGACCGTGTATTTTTCGTCTTTTTATTTATTCTGTGTCGCGCCAGTTTCTTCGAGATTCTATATAATATGTACCAATTTACTTTGTCGGGTTGTATATTTACTTGATCCTCGCGGCATTGAATTGAGTTTCGCTTCGTTCATAGATTCTGCGAGAATAATGCCATATAAGGCCCTCCCATTCTATAATATAAAAAATTTAAGTACGGCCGCTTGAATGAAACTCTGAACTATAAGACTGAAATAAGATTAGTGCTCTCAATGGTATCCACATTAACACAGTCCCTGTTGGCCCAGTGGATTCTCACGCCTAGAGAAAGCGAGAGGCTCCGGGTTCGACACCGTGTAGTTTCGTCTTTAAATTAGTTCTGTGCTCGCCAGTTTTCTACCGAGCTTCTATATAATAGTTATAAACTTACTACATAAGAATTCGGAGCGATTGTTTAGAGGGGGACTTATGTTGTGTTTATAAATCAGTGTGTCGACCACAAAAAATCCGTGGAATATAATTCAGACTACTGTTTCGGCCAAAGTTAAGAATGAGCATCAAATCCAAGCAATTACACGGTTAGTGCCTTCAACCTTTACACCCTTGCCCTCCAAGACATTCGGACACCCGTTATTTTATTACCTAAGATTCACAAACCCAACACTCCCCGGCACACCCATGTTTCAGCCCACAGTTGCCCGTCTAATTTCTCAATTTATTGACTCCGTTCTTGCTCCCAAGTCCAAACGCTTCCTTCGTTCGTTCAGGATTCCCTCACATCTCCGCATAATTGAGCTTTATGAATTCCCTAGTAATAGCAATGAAACGTTTCTGTTTACATGGCAAGTTTAATTTAATACATCATTTCTCTCCATGATGAAGTCCTTATTAACGCTTACCTGGATAAGCGTGATGATCTCACCATTTCCATCACCACCTTCTCCTCACTGAACTTGTTCTCAACAACAATACATTTCCTTTCAAATCGTTTCTTCCAAGTCAAAGGCGTTGCCCAGGGGAACCAAAATGTGGTTGTTCAATGGCCTGTCTCACTCACTTTGGATTATATTGGAAACGCCCGTTCAAATCATCTTGGCGGTATATACGCCCCCTGATGTACAAGGCTACATATATGAATTATTGGTGCATCTACTGTAGTCTCACGAACTTTGTGATGTATTAAACTAGTATACCACACACAGGGAACGGAAGCCAACTGTCTCTACCTTCCACTCAAGCTTTGAAATATACCCATTATCTTTCCGCACTTTCTTGGAATCCCAAACTCTACATCCATGCTGACACTATAGATCTGATATCTAATTTAAAGCCTGACATAACTCTTGTTGTAGTCCTCTATCCATCCCATACATGCAAAAACTCAGTCCCATATTCTCACTCCTCGTTTCGAACGTATCTGTTCCAAGAATGAGGATTTTGCCAGATCATCTGATGAAACACCAAGTTCCTCTGAAGACTTGCGATCACCCCTCCAGAAATCAACAAGATCCGCCAATCAAAAGAATTGCCGCATTGACGCACTACTAGAACGCACCAATAACACGGACCTTGTAAAATTTTAACGGATTCCCCTTGTTAATTCCCCTTCCATCCACCGACCCATCCACCCTATTCGCAAGACGTATCCAGACCTACAAAGTCTCATGCCAGATTCGTCAACAAAGACATTTTCCTCGAGGTTCCCACTGCTTCAAAGATTATGTAAACATTTTGTAATCATTTGGTGCGTGCCTCACCTTAGTTTCCTCTGTCAACAGATATTGATACTTTTCCATGGGCAATCGTAGAAAAACACACCTGTACATTTGTTAACAGAAGACGATAATCTCGTGATCCATGTACCTAGTCTCCTTTCAGCCATTTCACCATGCAAATCGCCACCACGTGTGGTCTACAATTATCATCTGTAAGAGATTTCAAAATCCTTTATATCGGTGAAAAACCCCCCACCCCTGCCCCCCTGCAGAACGCAGCGTAGACAGTGCTCTTCGTCCTCACCCTGAAAATGGTTGTTTCTCCGTGGCTAACACGTTCATGTCCTTTCATCCTACAAACCTGACGGCCGTCACTGGTCATACTGGGACCAAGCATTCATTCCTCTACTTTCTTTTCACCGCCAAGCCAAGAACCCATCTAGCATTATCTGGATGCGATGTGGTGGTCTCTACATCGGGGAAACAAAACCTCCTCTCGCGTCAGATTGTTTCCGACCAATGTTTAACAGATCAAAAAAAAAAACAAAAAACAATGTGCCCAATAAACCTGTGACTGCTCATTTCAATAGCCTCACCACAGATCACAAGTCAATTCAGCCACTGCGCCATCCCTACTTCTTGGCACCATGATTGTATATTACCTACAGTGCTACAAAGATCAAAACGGTTAAAAAGTTGACAAATGAGTCATACATTGATGCAATTGCTTTTCAAAATGTCAAAGCGGGAATGTTTCATCTGCCGTGAGGGTGAAGGTGTTGAAGTTTATGTATACTCGTGGATGTTTGTTTAGCATGAAAAGGAGCGTATAATGTCATTGACAATTACATAAAATTATTTGTAACCAGATCATGGGGGTTTTTGCAGGCGGTAAAGATAGAAGAGAGGGTTACTCTCACCAAATGAATTTCCTTGTAACTTGTCTATCTACGAATAAAACATTCTCTTGTTCAAATAATCGAGTCCAATGATCCTCCTCTTTTGAAACCAACGTGCTACTTTCTTTATCATGTTGTGGTCTGGAGTTGTAAAAGCTTTGGCCCGATTCTCTTGTCAGCATGTGTCAATGTGTTTATGGAGTGTACGCTTTCAATCCTCTTTCCCCGCTGGTCTAGAGTATTGTCTAAGCTATATCAATATTGGGTTCTCTCCTGGCTATGCCGAATGTTATAAAATGTTTTAAATACATTTATGATCAAAGTTTAAACGTAACAATCTTGACTGTTAGCTATTACATAGAAATAATACTTTGAAAAATACAAGCTAAATATATTACTATGATAATAAAGCATACTGTGTAAATATTAATTGTAAGACCGAAAAAGCCTGGGTTTGCAAAACTGCTGTGTAATAATAAAAGATTCCCACGAATTCAAACTTCAAATCCCACGTTTTTCCTTCCTTTTCGAATGTCTCGATATAGTTTTGAGACACTTCCAGAATTCGTTCTGCGATGTTACAACGCGCATTGAGCAATTAATAATTGCGACTGAAGGTGTTCAAGGTGAGGCGGCTAGGATCACTCATGGCATGAACCCTTTATCCATCCCAGTACGCTTCGTCAGAGTATATTTAAAAGTAACAATATAGTTTGGCGTTTTCAACAATGTGTAACTATCGCTTAAATTCGAAATGGAATATCTATATATAACCATATCAGGTGATATGGACATTGATAAAAAAACAGTGCAATGTCTTAACTAGGCATTCGTGGTTTCCACAAACTCGTACCACCGACTTATCTAAAAAGTTAGATTTTTTTTCATCTGACCCTTGCCCTTAGTAATCAATGTGTACATAATTTTACATGCAAGTCGGTCGTTCTGTAAGAACGTTCGCAATTGTTGTTTTAATTAACAGCACATAGGGAAACAAACCATTTGTGTTCCATACACAAAACCGAAAAAATGAAAAATTGGTAACATTTGCCTGTAATTATGCATACGTCAATGGATTTAAACCAACTTTAGTCATAGGTGGCAACGTGGGATACCTCATTTATGGTGAGGTCAATGGTCACAATTCCACGATCAACGGTCGTGTGAGGTGATGCATTGCGTTTTGCGTCTAGTTTGCGTAGTGAAAAGGGTTTAATATTGGCATGGTAATATCAGCCTACTTCAATCAAACTGGCGTCATATAGTGCAACTTGGGATCCTCATTTTTGACGAGGTCACAGGTCATACCAAGGTCAACAAGGCCATGCGAGTCAATTTGGAGAGTTGGATTTGCAATTGGAACCAACTTGGTTATGGATATTACCCAAACCCCATTTTTATGAGGTCAAAGTCACATGCCGAGATCACATTAATCGCATTTAAGTTTGACACTTTTGTCTCATATGTTTGGATAGGAACGTAGTAATTATGTCCCAAACTCAATGTTTTATATCCTCCGTTTTTTATTATTCTGACTAATGGAAGCACTTGACATTTATCATAGTAAGATTTTTGGCAGCTTTTTGTCTTTAAATTTTTGCAGATGTTTATTCGATAAATAAAATGACACTGAGTTTATTGAACAACATCAAAGTGGTAAGGACAATAAAGGAAAAGCAAGAGAAATAAAACAAACAAGCGTGCTTTCATTGTGCATTTATCATTGTTGAAACTTCGAACGATTTTATTTTGTGGTGTTACGTAATGGCCTTTGTTTTCAAGGAGAAGCAAAGCAGGGCAAATTGATCGCGTGTGAAGAAAGGCATAGCCTGTAAATGTTTAAATTTGGAAATATGCCCACCACTAAGAGGATTGCATTTTTGGACACACTGTATGGTCTGTGGCTGTTTTTCGGTGATCAAAAGAAAGATTTACAAAGTTCATTCTCAATTATTTTATGTCTTCCCAACCTTCAAATGATACTTCACTGAACACTTAAAGAATGCCAAGAATATAACGAGATTTCCACGCAACCCACTACTGACTTTAATCGTATGAGCAAGTCAGCACCAAACCGGTGATAAGTTAACAATTTCGAAAACTGTAGTTTTAAACTAATAAAAAATTTTTTTTAATTTTTTAGTTTTTTGAGTTTTGTAATATTTTAAGCATAACCCTCGTTTATTTTGAATAAGAAACACAATGTTTGACAACATTTTTAAAATTAATCAAGTGAAATACAAAGTAAAGTGATCATTTTTATTGTTCTCTAAGTTTTTCAAATTGCTAACACTGTTGTAATGCTTTCATGTATTTGATTCACTTTGGGGATTTGAAGGACCGTGTTTGAAGGCAACCCCAGACTCGGACCAGACTTGGTTTTTGTTTTTAATTTCTGAATATGGACCCAAATGTGTAGATCTCATTTAGAAACTATACTTTTTTTATTTTTCGGTGAATTCTTAGATCGACTTTTTATAAGGCCCCGAATCCTGAATAAAATCACCCTGTCTTTACAAATGAATTCTTGGACACTGATGATACCCCTTACCCCTCCGTATCGAGATGGCTTTCCAAACGCCGCCAACCGAGTTAAAGGGTGCTGTTCCATTTACATGTCTCTGGTGTTCTCTACTGGCTTAATGTTTCGCGCGGGCGCATGCACAGGCGGCGGGTGGCGGCTCAGGCATAAAATGCGGGATTCTCAGATTATATGGGCGGCCGTTTCGTCTTAAAACCATGTTTTTATGGGTGCATTGCCTGAAACCCAATCGGCCCATTCTGTCCAAATTGGTCCTGTCCAAAATGATTTGGAAACAAAGGTGGACACTTTTGAAAGGTTTCCTGGAAAGTCGGGGGGGGGGGTAAGGACATGCCTACCTAGTAATGGCAACAGATCTACATCAATTTCCGGCGTGACCCGAGTGCTGTTCTAATCAAATACTAACGTAGGAGGGCGCTCTTAACGAATATTGAACGGTTACACACAGCTTTACTGGGCCTGGTCAAGAATATTAAATCTAAAAAAATGCCGTTATGAAATTGACTGTTTTTGTCAGCGAGGTTAATCCAATAAGCTGACGGATTTGACGTCATATTTTTTCTTAAATTACATGCATTACGCAGATCTTTTGAATCGAAAGGTTTTAAGAGCCGATTTTGTAATGTCCGTGAGACAGAGAACTGCCTAATAATGCACGTCGCAGTCTACAATTACCGTTTGGAAATCCACAATTCCCAATGGGAAATGGTTCCATGTGTTTTCCGCTCCATTGTGTTTCACCCAGCGGTTGATGACCATTGCCTTGATACCATTGGCCATTTCTGTCCGGAATGGTCAAATAATTATTTTTTTAACAAAGTGGGTCACTTCTGGAAGTTTCCCGGCAGTTTTTGGATGGTTCCCGGTGTGTTTAGGGCCTGCTTTGTGTTTCAGTGGTTTTTGATGAGCAATTGCCTGTCCTCAGTTCACTATGTTGCTTCAAATGGTCAAACTATAATTTCTACAGAAAAGTGGAACACGTTTTGTATGGTTCCAGTGTTTTCTAATGTTCCCAGTTTTCTCGTCCTTTTTGTATCAATGGTTGTTGAACATTGCATGGAACACACAAATCTGCAAGTTATGTCCTACATGGACAAATATGATGGCTTTTTAAAACCAAGTGCGACACTTCCCGAGGTTTCCTTGGAAGTGTTTGGATGTTTCCATGTGTTTTCGGCGCCTTGTGTTTCATAGGTTAATGAGCATTTGCCTGGAACCCAATTGGCCATTCCTGCCACGAATAGTCCAAAATAAATTATTTTTTTATGGTTTTTGGATGTTTTCCCGGTGTTTTTTGGCCTGCTTTGGTGTTCCATGATTGATGAGCATAAAGGTTTAAGTATTTTACTGATACTGCCCAGGTTTCTGTCTAAAAAAAATACATAAATTGTGACACGAGATAGCCTAATCCTTATCTCGTTGAGGTAACAAAACCACCGGAATTTTAAAACCCCACTGACTCTATACATTTATCGCGGGCTCGCACGCGCATGGTAGTTCGATTGATACATCCTAAACTCCCCAGCGACCATTTTACGCTGGGCAAAAACCATGTTTTTTGATGTTTTCCTTGTACCCCTGGGCATCCACCCCCCCCCCCCCCCCCCATCCAGGGGTGCTTTCTTATGGGTGCGGGGATGGTCTCGGAGTCCCGTATAAGGGTTTTGGAGTAGTTTGAAAATCATTTCGTGGGATCACCCAAAACTGGGTCCATCCCACTTAGTTTGGATTTTTTGACCGATTCTCCTTCTCTCCCCTACTATCAGCTAGAAAAGTTTCGGGAGGGATCGAAAATGTCTTTTTGACCCCCTCCTCGAACCGGTAAGATGGGTAAAATTCCGGTCTTTTTAATGGCTCCGGCAATTTTTTTCTGGGTTTTGGTTGGCCCCCAGGAGCCCTATTTGTGGTCGGGAAGGTGGGACCTCTCCCTACTCAATCTCGGACCCCCTTTCTTAGGTGCGCAGTTTCCGTTCCGTGCGCGGGGGGGGGGGGATTCGCTGATGGGAGAGTTTCTCTTCGGGCTGATTTCATCATTTTTGAAATCTTTTGTTGCTAAAATTTACGTGCTTTTCTTATATCTTCAATCTTCCCAGTTTGGCATTTACTCTGATTTGACGCTACTGATTTTTTTTTTTACTTTTTCCTTCCCCTTTTGTCTATTACGGTGGCCTCTCATCGGCTGATAGAAATTACTCCCAAATGTCCAATAGTCGCAAATAACACACAACAGTACAAAAACGTGGTTGCAGAATCCAAATATGGCAACATTTTTGGATTTTCATTTTCAATTGTCAAACTGCTGTGGGAGGCATAGCCCGAATCCCCCCTTCAGTCACCCCCGTAACACCCACAATCCAGTCTATAGAAAGTATAGGGTAAATGGTTGATTTGGCTCTCGAATAATAGTAGGAACAATGGTACCAATGAAAAAATGTTACTACTCCTAATGGCAATTCGGGTTTCAATTTTAGTTTCCTAGTTTCTGTTTACTGAGGGGGAACCACCATCAGACATCTGCAGGCCTTATACTCAGATAAATGGGATATGGGGGGGGGGTGCGGACTACTTCGAAAAATGGATTTTTTCGAAAAATGTGAACTTTTCTTTAAACTCAATGCATTATGAAAGCAAAATAGTTGCATCGAGGGCTATACATGCTCATCACCTTGGAAACACAAGCCAGCCAAACACCGAGAACCACCCATAAACCTTCCAAGAAACCTCACGAAGTGTCCATTTTCTTTATGTTCTCATTCTTTTGACCATTTTGAAGCAAATAGTTAATCGCGGCCAGGCAATCGCTCATCAACCATTGGAACACAAATGAGCCGACAACACCGGGAAAACCATCAAAAAACCTTCCAAACTTACCAAAGTGTCCACTTTTGTTAAAAAATTATTATTTTGACCATTTCTGGAAAATGGCCAATTTGGTTTCCAGACAATGATCATCAACCATTTAAACACAAATGAGCCGAAAACACATGGAATATAAAAAACAACTGGGGGGGGGTAGGACACCGATCTTCTAAATTTTGGGGCATTGGGGTTTCCAAACGGTAATTTAGGGAACGTGCTACTTCTAGTGTCATTATTTGTCAGTTCTAGTCTCAGTGACATTATAGTCAAATCGCTCTTAAACCTTCGTTCAAAGTCTGTAATCATCAAATATAATTTAAGAAATATTATTGACGTCAATATCCGTCGAGGTTTCGTTGGATTAACCTCGCTGAAAATACAGTGTTATTGCCTAACGGTCATTTATGATTTACAATCAGGTCTTACCAGCCCTAGCCTTAAGTCTAAGTCTGTGTGTACCGTTCGATAGGCAATTACGAATTCTGAGTCCCATGTCATACGTTACGTCGTTTTGAGTAGTGTATACCTATGCACTATGGTACGCCGGAAGTTGAGGGATCCGCAGAGACGTAGCGGGGGACTGAGGGGGGGAATGGGGAGAAGGATTAATAAAAGGTAGAGCACCCTACCCCCCACCCCCCCACGACCTTCGGGAATCTTCAAAGTGTCCACCTTTGTTTACACTCATTATTCTGACCAATTTGGACAGAAATGGCCGATTTGCGTTTCAGGCACTTGCCCCATTAAAAAACATGGTTTTTAGACGCAACGGCCTACAATATAATCCTCTCTATAAGCATCTCTACTTGATATGAGAGCACCTGGCAATTGCACGTAGGACCCCATCGGTTACCGGGGACAACAAATTGCGGTTTTGATGGTAGAAGCCAAAATATGTGCTAAAGATGATGTTAACCATTAAAACGGTGGGTTCTTGTTTATATCTAGGAATGACAGGATTGAGGGCTCAAATTTCAGAACGACAATGATAGTAATTGAATATCAAAATCGATACTACTTAGGGTAAATCAAGGGGGTCCTAAAGACGATCGGAACACGCACCTTTAAAGCGTGAAACAGAGATTTCACAGTAGAGGTGTCCTAACAATGTGCAAATTCTGATTTTTGAAGCAGTAAAGCTTTCTATTCAAGATATCCCCATATATGACAAAATGTATGGAGGCCCAAAAACTATCTCGTTGCTTGACTTTGACTGTGTACTCTCCAACACTTCCTTCGAAGCCAAACGAAGAGGGGTGTGTGCGCTGAAAGCTTTCTTAGATGCGGTTTGTTGTCTTAGTTAGTTGGTTTACTTCTTCTTTGAAACTTCGGTGGTAGGGATGTCTGATAAGCGGTCGCTTTTGTTTTGTGTGATGGTAGTCGATGCATTAGGTATATTGTCTTTGGAAAAAAGGAGGTTTTGTAACAGTCCTTTTTGCACTTCGTCTCAGGTATGATGTGTTATTGTTATGACGAGTAGGACGGATGGCTGGTGTGAAAAACTTTCTCGAAGGAATGGCAAGCTGGTCGTATGATATTTTATAGAGAAGGGTCAATCTTGCAGCATGTCTACGTAGTTCTAACTTATCCCAATTCAGTTCTTCCTCTCGTAGTTTCTACATGCAAATCTGGCCGCCCGATGCTGAACATTTCCAATTCTGTTTGGTTCCTTGTTATGTGGATCCCCAACTGTACTTTGAGTATTCTAAATGAGGCCGGACCACAGGTTTTAAAAGCCGTTGCCTTAAGCTCAGTGTACATGGGTGTAGGTTCTTGCATACAAGGTTAAGGAATCTTTTGGCTTTTGGGACACAGTGATTTATGTGGTTCCATTTAAGACTAATGTTAAGTGTAACCCCTAAGTATGAAGTGATGCAGTTATTGTAAAACGATGTTTCCCAATTTATAATGATGGGTAGTGCGGAACTGGCATGAGTGGTTTAGAAGACATAGCATTTTTGGTGTTGAATTTCATCTGCCAAAGGTCCTGCCAGGTGTACAATTTATCAAGGTCGGCCTGTAAAAAAGAAACATCAGAGTGCGTGGATGGGACGATACATAACACAATCATAGGCAAATAAACGAACCTCTGATGAGATGTTATTTGGGAGGTCGCTTGTAAGCCAATCTGCAGGAAGATCACCGCAGACAATAAAGACTTTTTAAAAAGTATGAGTACAGAGTGGTGACGTTCTGTAGCATTTAGGATCTTAGCATTTTGCGCTCACACCATCCGGGCCAGAAGACTTTTTTAATCAATTTCTTGCAACCCATTTAAACCCCTCTTGGGAGATACAAAGTCTGGCATTTGAGGATACTTGTGAGGGGCTGGAAAGTTTGGCATTGGTTTTTCGTTGGTGTACACAGATTCAAACTGGCTATTCAAAATGTCTGCTTTGTGCGTCTATCAAAATTTTAAGTTCACCATGGCATGTCTGAGGAGCTGGAATACCAATACTATCTTTCCTAAGTTTTTTAACAAAATTCCAGAATTGTGATTCAATGAAGATGAAACTACCATTTCCAGTATGAGTTCTTTGTTCTTTTTGAACAGCCTTCTCATGTTTTTGAATTTTTGCTATCCAATCTCTGAACAGTAGATTTGACACGCCTAATGCTCTTGCTTTTTCCTAAGTAACCTTTTGATCCTGGGAGAGATCCATGGAGTGGCATTTTTCTTAGAGGAATGTTTGAAAGGGATAGCTTATTCCATAATACTAATAGATCCCGTTTTGAAGGTATCCCAATCTTCTTCAGCACTTGAGGTGCAATGCTGGTAATTTTGTTACTCAGGTATGAAGGTCTTTTTCAGGCCCTCTACGTTAGCTTTATCATATCTAAATCTCTCTAGGTTGGTAATTGAGCCTGGGATGAGAAAGACAGATCTACCAAAGGGCATTACCATCGTGGTCACTGATCCGGGCTAATAATAGATCTTTGCAACAAAGCTGTTTGGTTGGTGAGTGAGAAAGGGTCTTAAAATGCCTATCCTCACGCGTCGGTTCCGTGACCATTTCTCTATAATTTAAAGTGGTGCCGATATATCAAGCAGTTGCTCACAGAAAGCTTCTTACTTGATCCTGGGCGAACACTGCGGGACTCCCAATCAATTCACGAGGTTAAACAAAAAAACAAAAGTCATACCTGGCTATAGTAGTACCTTGTGGTGTTAATACGTCCTAGGGTGATTTAATTTTCGAGTGTACTCGGGGTCCTTATTGTCAGGCACTCTGTAGAATGATCCAATTAGCCAATCTTTATGACCCAACCATCTGGATACCGCCCATATAATCTCGCTAAATCTGTCTCCAGTACAATTGGTGGAGTACCACAATTAGATTGTTTTGTGCCATTCATTTTCTCCGGAGTGCGACAAAGACACCACCTCTCCTAGCTTGCCTGCGTCTGTCTTGCGATACGCAGAATCGCTGGAATCAGGCAATCCGAGGCACCTTTAAGTAGACTTAAACCATGTCTAGAAAGCATAACTATTATCTATACCAAGTAGAATAGACAAGAAAGGGAAGCAGAAAAAGGTCCATCTTGACAATAGGTGATTTTATGCTCGGCATGATTGTGTGACATTAATCACCTGTGTCATTGCCCTCAACGGTTGGCGCATATTAACGCATGCGTACTTCATCATTGTTATATGAAAACAAAAAACAAAAACAATAATGAGAAGTTTGCAGTTATTATTACGCGAGTTATGGGAACGCAAAAACGAATTATCTTGGGATATTTGTTTTCAAATTGCCGCTCGAAATGCCTGGATTAGATCGGCCCACCAATGGGCTAACAAGCAAAGAGGTTGAAAGTCAAGAAAAGTGGATTTTGTAGCAGTGTTTTGTACATCTATTGGTGTTCCATTTGTACGCTTTTTGTAGCGCTCAGGGTATGTGTTTCTTGTTTGGGTGTATGTATGTTTTTGGGCAATTTTTATTTTTAAATATATTTAATGTGTATTTTTAAGGGGGCATGTTTGAGACAGTTTTGTAAATCTCAAATCTCAAACAAATAAAACTTAGTTCTTGTCACAGTTGCTTTGTAACCTATAATAAAAGAACAGTTTTAAAAGAAAACTAATTAATATAATATAATATAATTAAAACAAAGAAAACTTGTATGTATCTTCTCAACATCTCAACGATTTTGATTTTGAGCTGTTTTTTTCGTGGAATAACTGTCACGCACGAAGAATCTATTTTTCATTTCAATGATTTCGCGTCAGGTTATGATAAAGAAGCTTTTTTATACAATAAATATTGGTTGAAAAATAACATCCAGAAAGTTAAATGAAAAGTTTCATACATGTATGGTTTACCAAGTGAGTGTGGTACAGCAGTAAATCAGAACGTGCTATGTCCAATGATTAGGGCCCATCTACATATCATAGGGGCACTTTAATGGCTATCATTTGGAATATGTGTGATCTTTTTCTGTTAGAACTGTGGCCCAAACTCTAGCCAGCCTGGTGGTTCAGGTCAGAGAGGACACGTTACCGATAGGTGTCTACAGAAATGATCCCAATCCAGGAAGAATGTCCCAAGCGCATAAAGGACGATGTAGCATGAACTATCGTCTCTTCTTCCTGATTTCCCCTCAGATATTTTTTTCGACTTGGAGTTGCATTATCACAATCAACAAAAATGCATGCACCCAAACGATCCCCTTGTGCCGTGTGGTTCAGTCGTGCTCATCGAAAAGCCCATCAATAGCTATAGGTTTTCCAGTTGGATTTCAACCTTTTTGTATATTTCATATTGAAGTTAGATTTCGTCTATAAAATTGGTAAATGTCTGTTTGTAAACTTTATTTAGTCTTTGGTCAATTCATATTCACTATTGGATCAATGCTATCATGACATGATCATTTTAATTCGTCCCAAATATACGTTAATTTCGTTAATACTGGGGTTAGCAACATAATGTCTAAATTTAGTTCGTCTTTTACAAAATGATTAATATTGTTTTATTTGATTTGTCTGAATTATGCACGATGTGTATAAATATAGGTCTATACTTTATATGTCTATTCCTCTTTTTCCTTAACTTTCTTTAATTTTGCATCTTTGATCTTCATTTTTCTCTTTGTTAATGGCGTCTTACTGATGTTTCTTTTTTAATTTCTTGTCATGAAAGTGACTTTAAATAAATTAACTGAAAGTGATTTTAACAAAGTTTTAACTTATTTGGGATGTCCCGATGGTTAAATCATGTACAAAAATCTAGAACTTGAGAGACAAAGGGTTTCAAATCTGCTCTGTTTATGCATTTTTAGGCCGTTTGATCCAAATGATGTAAGACTTTCACCCAAATACCTATCCATCAATCTGTTGTCTGGCGCTATGCAACACTGAAGATAGGTTACACTGTATTTGGGTAATACTGTGGGACGAATTGCATGATAAAAGGTAGAAAAAAAATGAACAAAAGGAGAAATTATATGTGTGCCAAGCAGTCGACCCAAAAGATGAGACGATTCTATGGTACAAGGATGAAACTAATGAACAATTTATGAAATGCAGTGGTCATACTTGAATTACAATGTTATGACGAAAATTTATTTTCACGAGATGCACAATCCAATTTCTAAGAAGAATTATAACTTAACAGATCTGAAATCATTGCAAATGTGTTAAAATTAAAGGGAAAAACTCTATAAACGTACACCCGGATGTTTCCACTGGAATTATTAGATCTCTGTAATTATTTTATTTTATCTTTACGTACATTGTGATATATCACACAAACACATCGTGGTAAATTTTTTCGGGGTCAGTAGTCAACTATGCACACTACGCCGAAAAAAGGTAAACGTTGACCCTTTTCGTGGTCAAATTTTGACCACTTTTAGTAGTAGTGTGCATAGTTGACTACTGACCCCGGCAAATGACCACGATGTTTTTGGTGTGAGCTAGACCCCTTCACCCTCTCCGTACGTTTTGTCCGCTATTGAAAATATGGGTAATGGTGAACGATATGGGAGGGGTGTTTTGAATCCATCCCATAAGCATTGCAAATGTGCTTTTATAACTGTACTGAACTAAGACACTTCTTACTTAGTATAAAAAGTGTTCCAAACGTTCAAGAACCACCAAGATTTCAAGATCATGCAAAAAATCCTAAAGTACTAACACTTTGTGGGGTAATGAGACAAAAGTCAGGAATTTTAGTGTTAAGAATAGAGTTTTGTGGGATCACTGGATCCCTATTTAGGTGAAATTTCATATTGTTTCATGTGGGATTGACTCATACACCTCGGATCTGGGGGAGGAAATCAAAACGAACAAAAACATGTTTGTGTTTTGCTTAAAATAATTTTACTTATTATAAAGACGGATTTGCTTTAAGGGAGGAACCATGTTTATAGCCAAATGAAATCTGGCCGGGTTAAATCAGGGCGTATTTTGAAGCAGGCGGTAGCAAAAATCTCAGCTAAACCTCTCTTCCGAAGGATATGTTTGAACTATTCTAGAACATTACATAAATTGATTGTATAAAGTACATTTTTTGTAGGACGAAATCACGCAAAATCAAGAGCTTTAATTGAATGTGGGCACCAGTGAGCAAGCGTGAAACATCGGGGTATTCTCGATATTCCGAAGGTTCGTTATTCCGAAGGTTCGATATTCCTAATCTTAAAAAGGGTTCGCTATTCGATTTAAAAAGGGTCGCAATCCGAATCTAAAAAAAAAAGGTTCGTGATTCCGAATATTGAAATAAAGGTGCGATATCCGAAAAACCAAATACCGTGTTCGTTATTCTTAATTTCAAGAGGTTCGCTATTCCGAATATGTGTTTCAAATTGGAGCGGGGTAATCTCGATATTCCGAAAGGTTAGTTATTCCGATGGTTCGTTATCCGAAGGTTCGCTATTCAGAAGCTTAAAAGGGGTTCGTTATTCGAATCTTAAAAAGGGTTCGCTTACGAATCTTAAAAAGGGTTCGCTATTCCAGAATCTTAAAAAGGGTTTCGCAATCGAATCTCAACAAAGGTTCATTATTCCGAATATTGTACTAGGTCGGTATTCCGAAACCAAATACCGTGTTCGTTATTCCGAATTCAAAAGGAGGTTTCGCTATCGAAATTTGTTTTACATGGAGCAATGAATTACGATAAGTTAGATGGATATTTGAAGCGATGCTGGCCTAAAATAACACACAAAGTGAATATGTAGTATCAATTCAATTGTAGTATCAATTTTGAGGTATTTCTCGAAGGTTGGAGATATGTTCTCCCATTTTCTGATTTTTTCGAGCTATTTTCATGAGGTTTCGAGTATTATCTTGAAATTTCAGATTATTTATAGACGTTGAGATATTTACTCGGAACTATCGAGTTATATCTCCTAAATTCGAGTTATTTTCTCAAAGATCGCGTTATCATGTCGAAGTATCAGTTATTTTCTCGAAGGTTGACATATTATCTCAACGTTTGAGTATTTCTCAAAGTCTTGGTATTGTCTTTAAGTTCAAAGTAATATATCGTATGTTTGAGGCATTATCTCGAAGTCTAATATATTTTCTCGACGTTTGGGATATTTTCTAGAATTATCGAGTTACGTTCTCGAAATTCCGAGTTATTATGTCAAACTCGAGTCATTATCTCGAAGTTGAGAATGCATCTATCGTTTCTGTCATATTGGAGTAGACACTTAGTTTGAGTTCTTACCTTTTATTTGGCTAAAAAATGTCTTAAAAGTGAAAACAATCTCATGCTTTTATTTCAGGGGTGGATTTTTTTTCTGTACTGGCCCGTCGGCCAGTGACTACGAAACCGATGGCACGCACTGGAATTCAACTTGGCCAACCATTTGCAGGCTATGGTCATGAATTTCTTGCATTACGCCAAATTTTGAGAATGGATAAAGTCGAAAATACAATAGCGCTAATTTGCGCCCTTTAGTGGGATGTACAGCGCAAACGACCGAAAACTGGCGCTTGACAATGATTTTTAAAATAAATTGGTCTTGGAACTGTTTTTTTCAATATATGGACTGTGGGAATGCATTTTAAGTCAAATTAGAGGTTTTGGAGATGATGATCTGGTAAAATTCCCCCGTGGAGCTAAATTCTGTGAGTTTTGTGGCCAAAGTAGCGGAGTATTAATTTAACTGCAAAGGAGGCGCAAACTGGGAGCCTAGAACGACGCACATATTTATTGCTACCGGCCATTTTCAGATCAGTGCCCCAACCCTCCTCATCGGAGCGTCTGTATTTTTGTCTTTTTTTTGTCCTAAATTTTTTTGATTTACTTTACCCTTTTCCGTTACCAAATTTGTAGTTTGTAAACGGTACAAAATTAAATTGATAATAAATGCGGACAACAAAATTCTCTTAGTGTTCTACAAACGATTTAATTTCTCGTCTTCAGCTGTCACTTTGAGAGATAGCTGGGTATAATCTTGGTTCCGTTTCTTTCTACTCGCTCTTGCCACTCTTTTATTACCTAGGTATTACTAGAAACGTGTTTTATAATCCTGTCTCTTGTGGGGCCTGGCAACTGCAATTGGTTAAGGAATGCTTCATTTCTGCTGAATCTGCAGGGTTGGTTAAAATGTCGAGCAGCGTGATATGTGCGCTGCTACTGAAATAATCATAATGTGAGTTAACTTTCGTGAACAGCACTCATGCCAAATAGGCCTCGGGCCCTACTGGCCCTTCGCTCGGATGCACATAAACCGCTTGCTTGACAGAGGGACTGACACACCCGTCTGTGTTTGAGTTGGCCAGTGGGAGTAGCACTGAATTAGTGACTGGACTGATGATATTTGAAAAGGCGACAAAATCATGAAAATATTTAAAATTGGTTTAAATTGGAGTAACTTTTTGAAAATTTGTTGATTTTGTCCCTAAATTGTACAAAACCTATATTTCTGAAAATTCAAATGGCCACAAGGGCCAGCTCAGTTGAATTCTTACTGGCCCAACAGGAAATTTCACTGGCCGCGGGCAAGTTGATAAATCGAGCCCTGTGATATTTAAATAATATTAAAACAGTCTCTGAAATTTTCCAATTTGCTCCTATAGCGGAAATTAGGAATTTCACATTTTTTTGTAAAAAGAAAAGAATTTACGCCTAATCATTTCAGAGGGGATATTGTGATAAAAAAACTTCACGGAAAAAATATCTTGCCATGTCGACACGTTGTCAGACATTAAGGATTCACACCAGAAAAAACCGGCTGAGAAACCGGTTTAAGTCCAGCCCCCACGCAAATTGAGGTGTTTTTTTTTTGGTGGGGGGTGGGACCTGCCTAAGTATACCCTTAAAACTGAGGAGAGAAATGGCGAGATTGGGTTTGCCAATAAGGTTTGCTATCAAATTAAGTATTAAAACTGTTAGGAATATCAAAAAAAGGTTGTCATTGATATGTTATTTGATCCGAACCAACCAATTTTAACCGTGTATTCTTACAGGGCACACCTGACTGAAAAAAAGTCTGTGGACTCTCTCCGGATGCCAACAGTGCATGCTAGTCTTGGAAAGTCGAGTCGCTTGAAAATTTTGGGGAAACTAGCCTTAATTTCACTGATTGATGGGGGTTAGGAGGGAAGAGATGATGATTCAAGCAGAATGTTAGCCTTAAAGGTACTGAGATTCCATTGAGGAGAAAAATGGACACTTTTTTCATCTCGCCCATTTTGTTACGAACGAATGGGGGCAGCATATTTTTAGTGGGTTGTGAATGTGAAACATATACGAGCTGTGTATAGCAGCAGGCGAAAATAGGTTGTGACCTCCACCTGACATAGGTTAAGTCAAGTTCAATTTGATCTTTGTAAACTTGGTTTTCAAACATTGGTGATACAAAAGCAGTCCCCCTGGGCACTAGTGTTTGCTATGCAGGGGGGGGGGGGGGGGGTGGGTCAGCGCAGGAGAAAATGCTCGAGAGGCAAGGATAAGGAAGTGTGAATGGAGCTGTAAAACAATCTAGGTTGGCTGCGGTTTGTTAAGCGAAGGTAAAATGACCGAGTCTAAGGTTTGCAAAATCAGCAGTCTGGCTTGAGCAATGTTTTAGCCGAATTTAAATAGCCACACAATAAATGGACTAAAAGGTAAAGCCATGACAATTTTGTGTGTAACATGCCGGGGGTTTTACCAATGATGGGCAGCTCTTTTTGCTCAGAAGTGAGCTATGAAGTATTTTGATACCAGTTAAGTTGATGAAAGTGTTATTTGTCAGCTAATCGACTTGGGGTGACATGCTAGAGCCGCCCCACCCCCGGCCCCCGAGAGTAGTAAACCCCTCCAGAGTAAAACCCCCTCCGAAAAGCCCCCTCCTTTCCCTTCTCACAGGCCAGGTGTGCTATAAGGAGCATAGAGTAAGTGATTTTATCTTGATATATGCTGTAAGCAATGGAAAACAAATGATTTTTGGGTGGAGCGCTATCTAAGAAATCTTCAGTCAGAGCAAGAATAGGATATTTTAGGACAATACGATTGGTCTCACTTAATATTAAAAAAAAGAATTATTATCAGGAATGATCACAACATGTGAATGAGGTTAGAGACAAGAAATGCATTAATTACAAATCTGAGATCTATATAGATTCACACAGTAAATAACGGGAAGAAACTGGTAAGTCCGCCCCCACTTGCAAATGATGGTGTTTTTTTTTTGGTGAACCTCGCCTAAGTATACCCTTAAAAAATGAGAGAAATGGCGAGATCTGGTTGCAAATCATGGTGGCCTATCAATATAAGTATAAAATGACTGTAGGAATATCAAAAAAAAAGGGTGTCATATGGATATGTTCTTTTGATCGAACAAACCAATTTTAAACCGTATTCTTACAGGGAACACCTGAATGAAAAAGTGCCATGATTCCAGGGTCCACGGTGCATGCGAGTCTTGGCAGTCCAGTCGCTTGAAAATTTGGGGAAACCTACCCTATTTCATGATTGGATGCGGTAGGAGATATGATGATCTAAGCAGAATGTTAGCTTTAAGGTCTTGAGATGTTTCCATTGAGGGACGAAAATGACGTTTTCATCTCCCCATTTTGTACAAGGAACGAATGGGAGCATAGCCTTTAGGGGTTTGTGAAACTATACGAGATGTGTATAGCAGACAAGCGAAAATAGTTCGGACCTCCACCTTGACTTCGGTAAGTTCAATTTGATCTTGTTATAAACTGTTTTCAAACACATTGGTGATACTAAAGGCGTCCCCCTGGCCTAGTTGGTTATGCAGGGGGGGGGGGTCAGCGCAGGAGAACTGATCGAGAGGCAAGATAAGGTAAGTTGAATGGACTGGAAAACACTCTAGGCTGGCTGTCGGTTGTTAAGGAATTGTACAAGACGGAGTGTAAGGTGCAAAATTCAGCTGGCTGGCTTGCGCAATGTTGTAGCCGAGTAAAAAGCCACAATAAAGGATAAAAGGTAAGAAATGCAACTTTTGTGATGTACATGCCGGGTTTACCAATGATGGCAGCTCTTTTTATCCAGAAAGTGAGCTATTTTGATTACAAGTAAGTTGGAAAGTGTTTTTTGTCAGCTATATAGTGACTTGGTGTGACCATGCTGTCGAAGACAGACCCCCCCCCTACGAGTTAAACCCCCTCCCGGAGAGTAAACCCACTCATCCCCGAATAGCCCCTCTCCTTCTCAAAGCAGGTTGCTATAAGGCGCAAAGAGTAAGTTATTTTTTGTATTTCTGAATATAGCTTTTTAAACAATGGAAAACAAAAGTTTTTGGGTGAGGGGCTATCTAAGAAATCTTCAGTAGATAGCAGAAATGGATCTTTAGGACATACTATTTTTGCTCACTTAATTAAAAAAAAAAAGAAATTATTTTTTTTTTTTTTTTCAAAATGAATGATCACAACATGGGAAGGAGGTTTCAAGTAGACAAGAAATGCATAAGTTACAAATCTGAAGACTCTATAGGATTCACACCAGTAAATAACGGAGAAACCGGTAATAAACGTCCAGCCCCCACTGCAAATGATGAGTGTTTTTTTTTTTGGTGACCCTTAGCCTACGTATACCTTAAAAACGAGAGAAATGGCGAGATCTGGGTTGCAAATCATGGTTGTCTCAATATTAAGTATAAATCTGTAGGCATATCAAAAAAAAAGGTTGTCATGATATGTTACTTTTATCCGACAAACCAATTTGAACCGTTATTCTTCAGGGAACACCTGACTGAAAAAGTGACGTGACCTCCCGGATCCACAGTGGCATGCTGGTCTGGCCAGTCCAGTTCGCTTAAAAATTTTGGGGATAACTACCAAATTTATGATTGATGGGCGTGAGGAGATATGGTGATCTTCAAGCGGAATGTTAGCTTTAAGGTCTCAGATGTTCCATTGATGGAGAGGAGAAAATGACGTTTCATATCGCCATTTTGTACAGGAAACGAATGGGAGCACATTAGTGGGTGGGACTTGTGAAACCTTCTAAGTGACATGGCAAGAGAAATACCACACCAAGTCAAAGTAGCTAGTGTGGATGGGGATATTGAATGGCAAAGATTAAAATATCACGGCCAAGTCGACTAGCTGGTCGGGATATTGACATGGAAATATAATTATCACGCCAAGTCGATTTCGTAAAAAAAAAGGGGATTATTGACATGGTGAGATAAATTAGCAGTGGTGACTTTGTAGAAAGTGATTGTTTACATGCCAACGTGATGTATGGAAAGCTTGTTCGGAAGCATCTAGTGTATCGGAAGCCTCTAAGTGTCATCGGACTTGTCATGATGGCTGAGGAGAACCAAATATCTTGCCATGTCGACACATTGTCAACATATGTCGACATGGCAAGAAAAAAATACCACGCCAAGTCGACCTTAGCCAGTGAGGGATATTGGCATGGCAAGATAAATTATACACGCCAATCAATTTAGTAAAAAGAAGTGTTGACATGGTGAGATAACTTATCATGCCAATTTCGACTTAGTAAAACGTGGATGTTGATACGAGATTAATTATCACGTCCAGTCGATTTTGTGAAAAGTGATTGTTTACATGCCGACATCACTTATCATGTCAAGTAAACTATGAAAAGTGTAGTGACATGGCTATATAACTATCACGCCAAGTCGAGTTAACAAAAAGCGAATGTTGACATGAAAAAAATAAATTATCACGTCAAGTCGACTTAGTGAAAAGTGAATGGTGACATGAGTCCCCTGCTTCAATGGTTGCAGGCATAAAAGTTTTCAAGAACATCCATATTTTCGGTCTATGGAGTGGGTTTCATTATAGATAACCGATCAATAGTTCTTACCCTTTTATTTGGTAAAGAAAATGTCTTGAAAGTGAAACAAATGATGATTTTTATATGTTATTTTCAAATATAAACAGGCTGATATTTCCAATGTGCTTATAGGAAATTAGGAATTCAAGTTTTTGTAAAAAGAACGAATTCTCAGCCTAATCCTTTCAGATTGGGATATTTTGATAGAAAGCTTCAAATTCAGTGCACAATACTTCACATTTTGCAACACCTGTTATGTGAAACTCTGTTGGTCCTTTAAGGTCATTCTCAATTTTAAAATCTAAAAACTTATTTAGGGGGAAACTCTGAAAAGGTGGGAAATTCATATCTAGCGCCTCATAAATAATAAAATTTAAACTCAATTACATGTATTTTTTTTTTTAAAGTTTCGAACAGTATTTCTTTCTTGGAATAATATAGGTATCGTCGTAATTGACGTTTTCTCTGCAAAGTAGAGACGGAACGTCTCCGTTTCTAACGATCAGTCATATTAATGTAGATCGTCATGTTAACATTGTTATTAAGTCGACTTTGCGTGACAAGTCATCCCGTGGGTATGAAGAGTTAGCGTGTCAGCAGCTGCTGTAAGGGCCGGCTTAAATTATTGCTCTATGGCCCCTACAAAAAGTAAAGGAAGGAAAAAAGAAAGAAATAACAATCACGGCCTTGTATTTGTTTTCCCCCAAGATTTATAGGGACTCACTTTCATACCATAGTGGGCCCATGTGACACTTCTCCCCACACTTTTTTCTACCAAAACTGCGATGGGCCAAGGGGCTGATTGTGTTTTTTGGGAAGTCAAATCCTCTTGCATCAGGTGCCCCGGTTATAATAAGAACAGTTTGAAAACAATTTGTAACCGGAGGCCTGAAAGTATTTGACCCTTCAAAATCACCTTAATTTTGCTTATGAAAATAGGGTATATATGATTTTCTGTAGGGTTGACGTATATAAAAGGCGGATTTGATTTTTTTAGATCAAAAAAGGAGTTGTATCAGATTTGTTAAACACGTATATGACAATATTTTAAAGGAAAATTTACTAGTCACTTTAAAAAATCAGGAATACTGTAGACAGGAACTTTTGGTAAACACTAAATCATTTTCTTGTCCAATACGAATCGAAACCACTTAACAATATTGTTTACCACCATAGCTTCCAATGCACCTGTCAGTCCAGTGTCTAAACTTTGTTTTCATAACTAACAATTGCAGCCAGGTTGTTCAACCTTTATGTCTAACCTTGAAAAAAGTACAAACTTCTCATTGGTTAAACAAAGCAATTAAAGAAGATAGGACACTCCCTTATTTTGTACTGCAAACTAATGTAACGTTCTCCGGTCAGCCAATTACCTACCAAAGACACCCAGAGAGAAGACCGCGGTGAGTCAGAGACTACACCGGAGCTGTCTCTATTCTTCACACGACCGAGGTAGCAAGCAAGCAGCAACAAGCGGAGCTCATCAGACGAGGACGGTCGACCGCGGTCTGTTAAATTTTGAAAATCGCTGTGATTTTTAAGAGTAGGCATATTTTGTGGAAGTCGGGGGAACAAAGGGCGGGTTGATCCCTTTCTTAATGTCCTTATAATGCTAAGGGCACCTCAACAACATAATAACAGTATGTCTTTCCTGTCTTAGAAATGTAGAAGAAAAATAAATTTATAAAAATTCTGTGAATTAGTCAAGCAACCCCACAAAAATAGCACGTTATTTTTGAACTTCGCGCCATTGCTCCGCACAGTGAAGTATGCGATGTCGTGGCTTTTACCAACCAGACGCTAGGAGCGTCTTCCCCATGGACGGTCCATTCCGTTACACAAAAATAGGGGAGGTCCTATCTTACTTTAGATAATCTTTGGTAAACTGAGTTCCACTTCAAAGTAGATTTTGCGAATAGGTGTGAGTGGACAGAAACAAGTAATTATTTAATTATCTTATTCAATGCAGCGCACGGAAACTGCTTGTTTCGAATTTGGGTCACTTGTTCCGCATGATATACTCTCTGTGCCAATATCAAAAGTTTGTTCATAGAAACTTCGAATTTCAGTGTGATATCAGGGTGTACTCTGCCAAATCCCATCGAGCGTGGACCACAAAGTTTATATATATTTCTCTTACATTCAATATAGCCTGGAAACTTGGTCAAGTGTTCAATACGATATTCTCTGTGCAATATTCCAAAGTGTAGGTGGCAAATAGATTTCAGTGGTATTCAGTGTGCTATAGAATTTCGCGGTTCTCGGCTTATTGTTGCGGTTTTGACGTCGTTGTTGGTTGTCGGATTCAGGAACCTCTGTAAGGCCGCCCCGCAAAGTGATGAGACTGAAATAGGCAGATGCACTGTAGAATTTGCCAACGGTCAAATGTTGAGATGACATCATTTGGTCTTGTTTTTTCTACTTTAATTAGGTCTTGCGCTGATAATTTGGCCCAATTGAAAAAAAAAATGCACAGGGTAAACTTGCACTATTGAATCCAGTCTTTTCTACAGAACAAGCAATCCCAATTAGGCCTTAAAACACCCAAACCGTTAGGCCGCCACGCATTTTGATTTTAGCGTGTTTTCTTTTGTTTTTTTTTGTTCTTGGAAGAAGAGAGAACTGAGACAAATTTCATGTTTGACAAACAATACCCTCATGCACATAGAAAAAATTCATTTACCACAAAAGTAAGCGATCCCAATTGATATTTTGTTTTATAAACTATATAATTTTACAGTAAATATGGTATGAGTACAATTTAGTGTGGTTGGGCAGGATTTGGGGAAATTTCTTTTTCAACAATGAAAAATAATACAAAATAAACACGGTTTCGCATTTAGGTTTTAGGGCAGCTACTGGGAAACAAACGTGTTTTGTTTTTGCATTAGAGTTCGTGAAATCCACCGCTTGACCTAAAAAAAAATGGTCTTATATGGTGAGACAGAGTGGTGGTTAATATGGGAATAATTACAACGGCCGCAGCTTAAGAATTTTGATCCCCAAAACCCCACTAAGTAAGAAGTCGTTGTAACAAGCAAACAAATTCGACACAGCCACAACACAACAACACGCGCGCCACGGCTGCGCAGCGCCACCCCCCCCCCCTACACACACACTACAACACAAACACACACAGCCGAGTTTTTTGTTTTAATGTTCAGTAAACACAAATTCTAGTAGTTAACTCAAACTGGTGGGAACTAGCCCAACTTTTGCGTCTACTCTGCATTTCCTGCATTCTGCAACAACTATTACAGACACCAAAATATTATAGTCCATCAAATTTTAAGTAGAGTAGCCTATTAATAGCACGAATTTGGGAGCACACGAGGAACAAACAAAACATGTGTTTTTGTATTACCTGCATAGGAGTTGTTTTAAATACAATGTGTGGTCCGTGTTTGGTTTTCCTCTGTGCTGTTTTGTGTTGCATCTTACGTGTTAACTAGTGATGATATAACAAATGGCTGAGCATCATCAAGACCTCCCACTAAAGCGATAAAGTTAGTTTAATTGGTTTGTGTTCAAATTGCCCCCTAGGAAAATAGCTGGTTAGAATGGACTCATATAAAAGTCAAAACAAATGCGAAAGGTGGAAACATTCAAACAAATAGAAGTGCCGGTTTTGTAAAAAAGGAGGGTAAAAAATAAAAGCCTTCTAATTATGACTTCAACTACCCTGTTTCTGTCAGGTCATGCTGATTAACCCCAATAATGAAAGTTTACATCTGTTATGAACTTGAACAATAGTAGCAAAAAGGGAAAATAACGGTTCAAAAAACGGCTTCGATTTCTTGCGTTTTGTTGTAGGATAGAAGCAATTGTAATGCTTCAGAATAAACGGTTAATATGAAACATAGCATCGTATTTTTACGTACGGTGGAGGAGGAACGAGGTGCTGCGGATTACGAAATGTCCTATTGTTAACATACTTAGTTTTATGTTACAACGAATTCCGAGGGGTCATTTGCATAAGAACTTAATTACATTCCGAGCAGCAGTGTTTGTAACTACCCATTTATCACATCTTTTACAACTTGTAAAATTATTATTTCTTCTCTTTCATTCGCTTAAGTATCTCACAAGTCATTGGGGCACCACACCGAAAGGATATTTTTGTACAAGAAATTGTGGAACCCCTTAGTATCTACCACCCGGTCTTTCTCTACACAGGAAGAGTCTATATGTCCTCTCCATCGACAAAACCAATATACGAAAAAAAACCTAGCGTTAAGTACAGGTCGTGTCAAACCGGCCCAGCCAATTTAGTCGAGACCCAAAACACAAACTTGATGGGCGTGGTGAAACCATAACGTGATTCATTTCATTTATATTTGTGTGACACAATTACCATAAATTGATTGAGTGTAACAGCGAAGTCAACCCATTTGACGAGTGTAAGTAAAGTGATCAAGTTTACTCCCCATATTTTATTTTAGCAGGGGGACAGTAGTGAACTAGAGTGTGCATTCCGGATAAATTTCTGATTTTTTACACACAAACCCCCCCACCTTTAGGCATTGATAACCCATAAACCATTGATGGACCCCGTACTTGTTTAAACCCACTTATGGCCCTTCCCGCCTGGATTTCAAGGTTAGCACAGTGGTCAAAAATTTGAGAAGGTCCAATATGTCGAAAGGCGCCATTGGACACCGTTTCTTAGATTAAAAAAGATTTAAAGAAGGTATAGTTTTAATCTAGGCTATTTAGTTCGGCGTAATTAGGTAGTAAAACTGAAAAATGATGAAAAAAGCCAACTTTCGCGTGTACATGGGTCAAAAAGTTAAAAGTGCTTTTTCCTTCGGTAATAGGTATTGGAATTTGTTCCCAAAACTTATGGATTGCAATAGGAATAGTTTGCTTATCTGTTATGCTTAGTTTCACGTGATCCAAACAAATTCAATCACAGGTCACATAGAATCCAATGGTGACAATAGCTACTGATCGTTGTTTGCCATTTGCGTAAAACCAAACGTACAGCTAGCTAAAATTATTACCTATACTATTTCATTCTGATGAGCTCTAACCAGCACACATGTGCAGCACGTGACGAACCAAAAATTGAGACCAAATTTAATTTTTGACCCTCTGTAGAAACTATCGACACCTCCTTCACCACATCTTACAGTTTTTACCCACACTTCAAAGCTATAAACCATAGGTGGAGTTATAAAGTTACCTTTTTGGATGCTTGTAACCAGACAAACGCCATGGTGAGCTTTTAACAGTATTTGGAACAATTTTTTAAAATTTTGACGTTCGGTGTAACCTTGAAAATCCATGCTTTGTGTTTGCTCGTATCCAAAGTCATTGGTAATGGCTTTCACGATTTGTTCAGCTAGGTGCCACTGATACGGGGGCGAGTGTATACATTGCTACGGACGCTCTCCTAACATGCCCCCCCGCTATTTGCGGCTGGGGCGAATTGGGAACAGTAGGGGTTTACACCCTACTTATTCGGGACAATGACTGCGAGTGTACATGTAAGTTTGTGACTTCTGTACACGGGGACCCGACGGACCTTAAAGTTCCCTCCGAAGGCGGGATGCTTTCATGATCGACATTTGCCAATTCCAAGTGAACCATTGGAGGAGAAGCGGTTCTGTATTTAATCAATTAGATGGTATACAGATAAAATCCAGAATTCATAGTACCCGAATAAATCCCAGCAAATAACCCCACCGGGATTCGAAGCCGGGAATTTTGATGGTAAATTTGCGCAGAGGCAAGGCACCCTACGCTGGGCCACGCTCTCCCACAACAATGCTGGGGGGCATGAAAGGGTTTGTGGGCAAGTTCTTTCCATTTAAGTGTTTTGATATCACTGCATATAAATACTTGTGTGCAAAATTCCAAATTTATCCACATTTGCACACTCACGTGGAGCTTATACACTACAATACAGTCATATGGAATCTTAAAAGTGCCCTTACTATTTGGTGAGATGGTGAGATAATATATTTCGACTCGGCACAAGGCTAGACACAAGTTCCCCACTAATTGAGTTTGGACGAGAAATGACCTATCAAAGAAAAAACGTTTGAAACGTCGACGTCCTGAAAAGAAGCTGTTACGCGTTCAAAATGTGTCATCTAGCCATGTCAACATTTTATTGTTCAGGAAAGTCAAGGTGGAATAAATCGTCTTACAATGTACACATCCATTTATTGTGTGTTGACATGAAGATGATACTGCATCTAGCCTTGTCCAGTTGTTATTCATTAAAGTCGTCGCAATGGTAAGAGAGATCTGGTCTCACCATGTCCAACAATTTTAATCAGTGGAAATAATGTGTAATGCAAGGCTTATAGAGTAATTAAGCAGAAATGCGAGTACCGATATCTTGAAGCTATCTATTATATATCGTCACCATTTTGATGTTTTGCGAAATAATTCCGCTACTTACTTAGTTTCATCGAGAGTTCTTGCCATCCACAAAGTTTCAAATGTCGAGGATTTGCATATTAAAAGGTTATAGTAACAGAGTTTTGTAATTTTCCTCAAACATCATAATATCCGTATTTCAATATGTGTATTTTAAACCGCCATTCAATTACACGTGTTTGATATAGCGTTGATTTTGCCGATCCCAAAATAAACGATTCCAAATACAGACTATTTTGACGTATTTCCAGCGTTATTTCGTAAACAAGCTTTTCACATACATGTAGTGATCTATTTTACGTACATTGAAAAAGGCAACGGTGTGTGTAATATGCGTCGTATTTGCAATATCATTATGGTGATTTCACATATAAAAAAAGGGGGGGGATTTATAAACTTGAGCCCATAATTAAGATAATATAATGCAGTATTAAGTTGGATTTATGGTTGATAGTGGACTTTTTTTAAAATGTTTTCTTCAAAACCAGTAAAGTGTTAGCTTGTTTCTTTTATGGCTTCGATCTACAGTTAGACATGAAATGTCGTGGTAGATTTTGAATTGCGATTTTATCGGAAAACGTGATTTGTAAAACTACACAGTATGGTGATGTGGAGACGATATGTTAAGAATGAAGCAAACTATGCTAGTTCAAGCATAGAACAATACTTTCTATTTTACTTAGGTCTATTAAACTTATTAGCATTCTTAAATGGGATTATAGGAGCGATTTGCTTCAGTGGCGTAAGCAGCGGAGTGGGGGAGGGGGCGCAAGCCCCCAAACGGTACCCTTGCCCCAGCCCCCCCCAAAATGAACTGGGACCTTTTTGTACAGTGTCTATGGGGAAGGGGACCCACGTTAGCCCCCGCAAAAAATACCTTGGCACCTTCTGCCCCCCCCCACCCCCTATTTGCAAAGTCTGGTTACGCCACTGGATTGCTAACCGGAACATCGAAAAAAATCATTAAAATTCAATTTATATTTTTTTATGTCTTGCATGGATATGCTAACATAAACCGAAAAGTGGTTGGCTTGAAAACGTGTATTAAAAGGAGGAATTTCTAACGTGCGTCGTATTCAAAAATTTCCGACTTGAGATCAAAAAAGCCTTTAACGGTGATAGAGTTCACAGATTTTAAGAGTGATATGTGCACCATGATCAATACCGTTTGGACATCAAAACACAACATTATTGATCTTTTCAGGCGGTACGGGTTGTATGGAAACCAAATTAGCTGTTATAGTCAGATTTTGAGACGCGTCGCTGTATGCCTATTCGCGGTACGGCGGTGTGCTATGTGAGTCTGTGTCGAAGACTGCGACAGATATTATCTAAATTAGGTATGCGCGAGAGATTAACGTTATCGGTCCGTCTGAGAGGTAGGAGAGAAAGGAGAAAGCTTTACCTAATTGCTAACGAAACCGCCCGCCGACTATCCCAATTATATCACTTGGCAAATCATTTGTT